>JAODUP010002006.1:0-18768 GCA_025642065.1 Paralvinella palmiformis | reverse complement strand
GCAAATAGTAAAAAGCAGAACAACTCAGTTGTTGAATATTTCGGGATTACATAATATATTTGCTGTTCTTGGTCTTATGTATGGTGATGTATTTTGATCTGAAACAACATTCATTTCATGTGATAATATGTACACACAATAAAGTGGGCTGATTTAACTCACTGGCTTGTTTTATTTCCAGAATGCATTTACTCATTAGCCAATATATCTTTTGTATGGTGATTATGTGAAAGAAAGGTTACATATGAGGTTGTTTAGACCAGTTATACTATAATATTCCTAAATACGTTTTTGTTCCAAAATTATGATTGGCTTACACTTGTTTACATTGTTATAATGCGGTCATATAAACAGCTAGTCTACAATGACGACAGCCTTAAAGAGCTTCCGGTCTCTGTCTAGCTTCAAAATGGCGGTACCCTTATTCGAGATATAGTCTATTCACTAGCACTTTGAGCTGCTTTTTCAATGTGTGGTCAATCGTGTTCATATTTTGACATCACTTATAATTTATGTGAACTCATTTGTATTAGTTTTAAAACGTTGAAATGATAGTAAACTCTTCCTTAAGTCCTTTTTGTTGTCTCGATGGAATAGTAATGTCACGAGTTGGGCATTTCCCGTCTATGCTATCGTGATTCTCTAATCGGGTCATGATCAGTTTTTTCTTCTAGCTTTACCTGTCCATATTCAGTTCCTGTTGAGTTTCGATGCCTTCTTCCTTTTCCAGTGTATCTAGTGGCAGTTTAATTGTATATCTGCATATATAAATGGTATTTATGCCAACTTATATTACAAAATGAAATAAGTAGTTTCGCCTCAGGAAGAATCATGCAATAACCCATCATACGTTGTATAGTTTCCTGATTCCTGATAAACAAAAATAAACACACACACACATATATGCAGTATTGCTACTTTGTTTTTATTTTAGTTAAATCACTTCTCTTTGTGATGAACAAACTGTAATTTTTGTTAACACGCTGAGAGCATATAAAAGGCTTACATTTTCACTTAGGTTAGAGAAGAACTTCGACGCCAGACTAGTCAGAGGTGTATTGATACATGGTTCACAGAGGTAGGATTTATTCAGTTATTCGAACCCAGAATAAAGCTGAGGTCAGCATCTGAGGTGTTGAAATGTTTTATGTACAGGTTTCTTTTGGACTACAGTAAATTACTGTTGAATGTAAACTGTGGTGTCAAAATAGTTTATGATATGTATGTAGCAAGTCACCATTGAACCACACGCACGTGTTGTTTGTTGCGAGCTGTGGTATCAAATGGTATGTTTTTACGTGCTTCCGCTTTTTGTACGTAGCCTGCATGTAGCCGCTTTCCTGTGGGCGTGACATATTTGTCGCGTACGAAAAGCGAATTAGCTGGTTCCCACAGGCTGATGATTAGACCAGACACATGCTTAGGTATACGCACAGATTTATCAATATGTGGAGGTATTTATTTTTTAGATTAATGTATGTATAGTTGTATTTGTATTTAGATTTATGGAGGTAGGTCTCGAAGGATGTTTAGATATGTTGATGCTCTGTGCCTGTTGCCTCTTTATATGTACCCTAAAACACACAATGCTATCAAGTTTGATACATTAATCACAATGGAGTTTTCTCTTGATATATTCAGTGAATTTATTATATAAAACATTGGCTTTGGACGAGTAATTCGATCGTTATTCCCAAAATAACTACAATTAACACTGTTTTAGAATAATAACCAGAGTCGGTTTGGATAGGATGTCTGTGTTTATAGGTAGTCAGTTTCGACTTTGTTTACATAATATATAAATCCTTAAACTAAAATAACACATTATTCCATGTAGAATATGAAATTAAATAACTAGCTGGGCAACTTATAATAATACATGATATTGTTTTAATATTGTATTCTGACAGTGTTAATACGCTGATATTTCACATTGTTCAGCCGGTGTTAAGACTCGAATATTTCATATTATTCAGACAGTGTTAAGACTCGAATATTTACTATTATTCAGACAGTGTTAAGACGTTGTGATTTTATATTGTTCAGACGGCGTCAAGACTCCCATATTTAATATTGTTCAGGTGTTAAAACCCTGATATTTCATATTGTTCTGACGGTGTTATAAAGTTGATACTTCATATTGTGCGTACTCGTATCGCAAGATGAACAAAAATGATCGCTAATAACAAGTTCACATTTTGATGGAGTTCGATTTTTGATTCCCCAGGAAACACATGGAACTGAAATAGGCTGCTGGATATTAGTCCGATCAGTAATGTTGGAAGTGATAGCAGATTTGTTTATTACTGACTGTCTCCAAGTGATTAGATCATACTATACAGTTTTATTGATCAGTGCTATGTTCTGATGATATGTCAAGTATCTCTTCTGTTCTGTTGTAAACGTATGTTCTGTTATATCTCTATTAATCGTTCTGGGTCTATTGAATTGGAATAGGAATGTGTGTTGTGTTATTTACACATCTCAACTGTGCGATAAATACTTATGAAGATAATAATAATGATACTACTACTACCACTACTACTGCTGCTGCTACTACTACTACTACTACTGCTATTACTACTACTACTACTAATACTAATAGTTATGCTGAAAAGCAGGCCGGAGAAAAATAATGACTTCTATTCTTGTTTTACATTTGAATAACGTAGATCTCGTTCTACGTATATCTCTGCCCTGATATCTCCGCCCTGTTGATATCTCGGCTCAGAGATCTCCCTTCAGTGGAGATATCGGCCAAAATCTCCTGTAGTGTATTTGGATTTGATAAATCAGTGATAAATCAACAGGGAACATGTTGATAAAACATCAACAAAGTGTTATTTAATTTTATTGACAGTGTGTATTCCGGGACAAGTAAAAAATCATTCAAAACCATATAAATGTCAACATAGATGATATCGTGAGGAGGTATGAGATAAACAGCCTAAAATTATTATCGTAATATTTAAGTGGCAATTGTAACTTCGTCAAGTCGTAATGCTAAGATATTCGTAAACGAAATTACTTTATTTATTTAAAAGTGTAAACCCTAAATTTTCAGTCGTCCGTTCCGCACCACCACAACCAGGTATCTTCAATGAATCTGCATATGACTACTTACAATATTATAAAGGTCACACTATGTGTTTTTATTCTGTTGGGTACCCGTACACAGTGAGGCTTGGATGTGCATCCCGCGTTTTAATAACACTAAATGTGGTGTAACTGTACGCCAATTCGGTGAGCACATATTTCCACTCCCCAACCCCCATCTACACCAGGTGCTGAATTCGCCGCCACAGTTGTTCACTTTAGGTAGACCAAAGCACAGAAAATCCGTCGATGCGTTAGTGAATGAATTCATAATAGAATATGTCCCTGTCAATAAACCGTGCAGAGCACGTCCCGTCATTGGCACTATGTCGCACAACTCTTACCACTATTGGCCACTATGTCACACAATGCCAAACACCATCGACGTAAACAACGAACCAACACAAAGATGTTGAATTTGATATACAAGACATACAAGAGCATATTCCTAACGATTTCCTAATAGTCCACGAGCCAGACCCTGAATTTTATTAATTGACTACCAAAAAGGTAGGTTAGTGCCAATATGGTGGCCATCTTATACATATATGTCTAGTAGTTGAGGGACACATATACGTATAAATTGGCTTCAATAAAGATACGCTATATTTCAGATAACAAACTGAAGCGTGACCACTCTGGGACGTTGAGCAATCTATCACAGAAGATTTTATTTATACTGAGACTATTATGAGGGGGGAGACACATGTGTCAACAGCTCTGCGTGCTTGTATACCTTTTTTACGGGGCCAATAGTCACAGTCTGAATGTTATAAATATCAAATTAGGCTTATATGTAATGTGTTTAGGAGTTGTATATTTACTGATATATACTGTCTGAATTGGAAATATACAACTAGAATTAAGTTAGATAGATAGATAAACAGAATTATAGATAGATAGATAGATAGATAGATAGATAGACAGACAGACAGACAGGCAGGCAGGCAAACAACATACATCTATACATTTGTGAATTTATCTTCAACATCTAATTAATCCATTTGTTATTTTATTCAACAGGCCATAACCTAAGCCTCCGTTGTCTTCTGTCGAAACATATCTCAGTATCTGAGTCGACTTTCTTGTCATTTGATCTCTGAGCCTACGTCTCAATTGACCGATATCTACGTATATCTTACGTTTACCTAGGGGAGGTATAGCTATTATTATTGATTACAAAACGTGTACTTACAATGCCTGCCATTTGTTTATAGTTACCGTGCCGTCCGGGAGCGGTGGGGGGGGGGTCATTTGTTCCAGAATACGTCCTCGTTGCCGTCGTCTGTCAGTGTGTGTGTGATTGAACACATTGAGAATATTGCTAGTTACCTCAGTTGTTTTACCTGATCTTCTAGATTAAGCGAAATGGCAGGAGATAGTTGCACGAAAGGCACATTTATCGTCATGAACATTATAATCGGAGTAAGTTAATACTACTTATAATAATAGATTATACCGCTTCTCTGGTCTCAGGGGTCAGAGTTATACTTCTTGTCGATAGTTACGCTTCTAGGGAGGTCGGAGGTTCGAATACCGGTAGGAGGAGCTTTTCATCCAATAAGCCAACTGGCAATTCTTTCTCAACCGAATCTATTGTAAATTCTAAATTTATTTAGAATTAGTTCCTGCATTGAAGCAGTAAATTACAGACCACATGCGCCCCCTCATTAGAACAAGCCAGCCACGTAAAATAATTTCGGCAATATTATTATTGCTGTTGCTATTATTATTATTATTAATTTTATTATTATTAGAAGTAGTACTAGTAGTATTAGTATCATTATTATAATGTATATTTAACAAAGCGTCATTTTATACTCTGTGCAGTGATAATTATTTAGCGTATTTTATACGTTTTTTGTTGTTGTTTGTTTTGTTTTTGTTATGATTTCCAATAATGGGAATTTTAGACCATAATAATCTAAAACATCTCAGTGTTTAGACTATAAGTAACACACACACACACACACACACACACACACACACACACACACACACACAGCACACACACACGCACACACACACACACACACACAGAGAGAGAGAGAGAGAGAGAAGAGAGGAGGGGGGGGGAAGAGACATACACAAACAGACACACACATGATGCAGTTTCTGATCATATATATAGCTGATGAGTGACAGGGATGGCACTTGTTCTGCTGGGTGCCAGAAGCGGAATGATGGGGGTGGTCGTCCTTCAATGTCTGATCCTGGGGCTCTCTTGATTGGCCAAGCACGTGGCGTAGTACTGTGCCTGGGCATCAGGAATGACAATGAAACGGCCACAAGGGCCAGACGGTGCAGTCAAACTCCGCCTTTTTATAAACAGTTAAATAGTTTAACTTCCCAAGCAAGATATGACTAATAAGCTTTACAGACTATTTTTATAGATGGTATGTATGAAATGCACAGCCTGGCCGTTGTACACACTGACCTTTGAAGACACTGTACGTTAGATAAAAAAATTATGAAGTGTTGCTTTGAAGACAGACACAACAATTAAAAAATAAGTACGATGGGTTTGCTTTGGCAATTAACATAAACATTCTTACAATCTGTCTTGATTCGATTTGAGAGTTTTTTTATGGCGACGTAGAGGGTGGTGATACATCACACATGTCTCACCTTGAAAAATCGCTACTCTCGATTTATGCGCCTGATGAATTACCAGAATTTGAATTCATGATTTACACTCAGACATACACTAAAATAGAATGAGCAATAAAGACAAATTGATTACATACTTATTAGAAATTGATAATTTAATTCATACAATGTTAATAAAGGTACAGATAATCAGAGCCAATAAAAACAAACCTAACATCTTCCCATTTACTATCCCAAATTCAACACTATTAGGCTTAATTATTTCGTGATATTTATTCTACGTCAACGAGATGGCTCCTTATTGTAATTAACCAGAAGAAATCGATAATTGATAATAACTTACCTTCGGCCGTCCTATGTCCACATCTTTGCTTCCGTCTTTTTTCAGTCTGTCGGTCTCATACTAATAGGAACCAGTGTCTATGTCGGGTTCTGGGTGGAGGTAGAGATGACGTCATCCTTCGAAAGTCTGAAATCTATGCTGAGCTTTGGCATCAACGGTAACAATGACCTCAAGAACACCGATGAGAAGCAATTAAACAGCTTATTGAGGCCCGTCTGGATAGTACTGTTGGCGATCGGAGTTTTTCTATTGCTGCTTGTCATCATCTCCATCGTCGGGACCTGGTACAGGTGTACGACAATACAGTGGTTGGTGAGTTAGTCGAGAGTGTGGCGAGAAGTGTTGCCATTTTATGGCGGGAAGTATTGTCATTTAATGGAGTGGCGAGTTGTCATTTTATGGCGGGATATGTTGTTATTTTATGGCGGAATGTGTTGTCATTTTATGGCCACATTAGTGCACGTGTTAGTCTAAAGCTGCCACTCCTGGTGAATTCCGAATGTAATGAGAAGCGAGGATAAAACACCCAGCACACAGAACCTAGTCAGGATTTGAACCAAGGTGTTAGTGACATATGGTGAAACGTATTACCACTCACAATGCTATACTTCATACATTATACTAACGTATTATCAAAAGAAGTGGCAAGAAGGACGACCGTAATTAATTACGTGGTTAGCCTTTGACATTTAGCACCGGAGTTCAAACCCTGGCTCAGCTCTGTCAGAAAGATATTTTATTTAGCCTATCGCGTGTATATAAGTGACTGGAAACAGAATAATTCACGTTTCAGTAATTGTTAGACAGCGGAACTTCTTACAATTGTGGTAACCTATCATCGTTATGGTTATGTTATTATTGTCGTGAAGTATTTAGTATAACATAACCAGATTATCTCTATATGTTAATGTGTACTTTATGTTGTGACATGTGTATTCCGATAAAACAAGATAATTTTTATGTGTTGTTAAGTACTTTATGTTGGTTCCGTCTTTTATATTGCTTCATCTGATAAGTGAGTCGCCAGAATGATTTATTTAGGGTCGGTTCGGGTCACATCTGGGACATATTGCCGAGAGATGACTCCCCAGATTCGAACCCACCACCTCCAGTGTGTTTCTCAATGCTCTGACTATAATGATATTGAGGCAACACAGTTCAATGGATAAATTGAATGTATATACATTTAGAATTGTAATACTTGTAATGGTTATCTTTATTTTCTTTACCAGATGCTTTATTAAATCCTCATTAATTAACTTGTTACTACTACTATTATTGTTATTATAAATAAAGAACATTACGCTATGTATACAGGTATCCTGCACTCAAATGTGTAGTAATTATTTGTTCAATTACGTGCTCATAAAAGTAGCATTTTTCGATACGACAACACTTTCAGCTCAAACACCCAAACACTTAGAAGCCAAGACGCAGATGCGATTCTGGTTTGTGGGGGGGGGGTCTCTTGGATTTCATACTCCCCATTTATTTTGACGACAAAACGAAGGTTACAGGTACAATTCGGCAGAGGTAACACACTTCAAGAGCTGGGCTGTGGGATGGTCTAAGTGGTTGGACCAACATATAGTTGGACTTAGGACTGTGCCTGTGAAGCGACCAATTTGGTCAGCTGGATTGCCCTTTCAACTTGTTCTTTAAAATTCAATATGTTTTTATCACGTTACCTGATTGATCAAATCATTACCTGAATTGTTTTATCTGTCCACAGTCTGTCACATTTCTGATACTTCTGGTCTTGACGCAGTTGGTTTTGGTTATTGTATTCTTCAACGAATTGGTAAGTTCGTGGTCCTTTTATCATAGAAGGACGACAATTTATGTGTTTGCCAACTTGAGGATTTCGTTATAAATTCTTCAATGAGACTAATCACTTCGGATTTTTTCTTCTACTTATATTGGTGAATAAAATGGTTTCTCCACATTTGTTTTAGTTCGATGAAGAAATAAAGCAACGAATGTTGACAACAATTAAGAAGAAGTATGTTTCATCTAACGCGTCTGATACGTATTCGTTAGGGTAGAATACCATACACCAAAAGGTAAAGTTGACAACATCTTGTTGCACACACTTTGTATCAGCCCGATAGAGAGGCATACACATAAATGCACGTACACATATATACATACGTACATACATACATAGATATGGACATTTTCGTGGACATATTCGTTTATATATATATTATATATATATATATATATATATATATATATATATATCTAAATAACAAAACCTCATGAACAATGAAATAGCTTTCTGACGCCGGATCCACAACTCAGTAGTTAGAACCCAGAGCAAACTGTATTTATTAGGTGTTTTTTGGGGAAGTTAGCTCTCGCTCATATGTGCTAAATGTGACCAGCATCCAGGCTAAGCAAACCATACACTTGCTAAGTGCCACTGACATTCCTCTTAACACTTTCAGGAGGCTATCATCAAATGACTCACACATATCGTATCATTGACTTGAAAGAAAACTAGACCGAGCACCCAGTTTTGTTTGATTGGGCCGCCATGACCAAACAGCGCTGACTTCCGTTAGGGGCAAAAAGTAACGTTGAAGCGGCTGCAATTTGAGTTTTGAACCTATGAATACGGACATTTAATGTGATGCGTGCATTATAATTTTGTATGTACAGAGAATCTGTATTACTCCTGTCCTATTATATGCCATCAAATATGTAAATGTCGTTTCATACATGTCCGTAGATCTAGTCTAGTTGAGATCAAACGCCAGAAACGCAACAGCAGTTGATGAATAAGCTAAATATAATAACAGTTTAGCTTAAGTTCACGCAAAAAACACTAACAGCTATTTTAAATGTGCTTATATTTACAAATGAAAAGATATTTCGTTTGTATTACTTTCCCACCCACGGCTTATGCAACCATTGACACAAGAAGAATTCATCATGTTTATAAACCTGATTTTAGCAATCTACGTTCCTTTTTGCCACGACCGAAAGTTGGGAGCTGTTTGTCATCTCGGTGGCCGTGATTGGGTGTACTTAAACAAGTTAACGGTTAGGAGTTTTACAATTGGGCTCCGAAATGTACTATTCGTGCGCCGGTTATTTAACATTATAACAAGAATCAAGTAGCCAAAATATTGAGTCAAATGGATGACGAAATTCTGTTCCAATCTCAGGAAAATGATAAACAATTTGCAACGCGAAGAAGTTAATACTCGAAATCGTTTATCAGGCGTTACAAATGTTGGAAAACAACATTGATGAGGTAATTTGCTGATAGCATATTTCAATGGGTGATGCGCTTTTTATCTCCTTCGACAAGTTCAGAGAGGTATTAAGGTTTCATACTGTGGTGATGGTTAATTCAACTGCCAATATAACGAAACTATTTGACAACATGTTCGTGTTGTCGGATTATCCAGGTCATTTTACATTGAAATGTCACATTCTATTGTCTATAGGGATTTGGAAAGAGCTGAAACCTAAACGCCTATTGATACGCTACAACGCTGAATACTATATGCATTCTATATATGTGAGCTTAACATTGTCTTCTTTAACTTTATATAATACACAGTACAGCTGTTGCGGTGTTACCGGCTACTTGGACTTCGGGGCAGCCGAAAACTGGAGCAGGACAAGCGTCATCCATCCGAAAAATAATCGCGTTGTGGTCTATCTGAAAATACCCTTTTCCTGTTGTAAGCCGGATGCCACTGATTATAACTGCGCTTCAGTGGGGAATACTAAAAGTGACTACTATAAGACGGTTAGTGTTGTATAATACAGTAACAGAACTTCCGTTGTTTGGTCTAGCGTCTTATTGGTGTATCTATAATAATTATATTGAACTTCGTCTTATTACAGGGCTGCTATGAGAAGATAATGCTCGAGATAGAGGTGTGGAAGACAACGCTTTACCCATACATTGTTGTAATGTTACTGGCGCAGGTAAATAAAGATTTGTGTACGCAAGTGCATGAAAATAATTCTAGCACGCCGATAAAACGCTAAACTCAAACGAGCCCGTAATCTAAACATGTTTACGTTGAAGAGGCAGGGGGACAGAGAGAGAAGGGGTGTCTGACATTTAAGTTACATATCAAAATTATAGCTCATACCAAATTTAAATGTATATTCATTCAAGTATTTTGTTAAACTAAAACAGAAAAGGTAATTGGGTTTATTTTAATGAAGTTTAAAACAATTCTGATAAATTTAATTTACGATAGTAATGATAAGAATCTACAAATGTATGCAAATGTATGCACTTTATCGTAATTCACGCTAACATGATATCTATTGGCAGAAGAAAAACAAAACAACTTATGAACACATTTGTAACACAGTCACACACACGCACACACACACTTCAGGTAAAGCTGCTATTGCTAACACAATTATTTAATACACATTACGTGATAATTTCAGGTAATATAGGTATATTACCTGACTATGCAAATCAACTGTAACATGTATATATTCCTTTGGTCATCGATGTATTGTTATCGGTGGAAAACCGGGAATTAAGACAGTGAATAAAAAGTGGAAATTGTCTTTGGCCATTTGATTAAATGTTATAGTGTCATCCCGTTAATCTTCGTTTTATTGGCATTTTTCAGAATTATTCACACTTAGACGGTCAGAGAATATGTTTCAGCGGACTTTATTGTGTGTCATTTGTGATTTCAGGTTTTGTGCGTTAGCGGGCACATAATAAAAACCACTCACTTGGTGAACAATGGGATTTATGATAAACGACTGTAGATGGTTAACTGTTAATCATGACTGGGGGCAGAGTACTAAGGTCGACGTAATATTTTGAATGTCTTGATTGAATAAACTTAACGATATATATATATATATATATATATATATGTGTGTGTGTGTGTGTGTGTGTACGTGTGAGTGTACGTGTGTGTATGTGTGTGTGTTTTAGGGTCTAAACATCCTTCGAAACCTACCTCCATAAATCTAAATACAACTATACATACATTAATCTAAAAATAAAATGTTCCATACCTCCACATATTGATAAATGTGTGCGTATACCTAAGCATGTGTCTGGTCTACTCATCAGCCTGTAGGAACCAGCTAATTCGCTTTTCGTACGCGACAAATATGTCACGCCCACAGGAAAGCGGCTACATGTAGGCTACGTACAAAAATCGGAAGTACGTAAAAACATACCATTTGATACCACAGCTCGCAACAAACAGCACGTGCGTGTGGTTCAATGGTGACTTGCTACATACATATCATAAACTATTTTGACACCACAGTTTACATTGAAAAGTAATTTCTGTGGTCCAAAAAGAAACCTGTATATAAAACATTTCGACACCTCAGATGCTGACCTCAGCTTTATTCTGGGTTCGAATAACTGAATAAATCATACCTATATGAACCATGTATGAATACACGTCCGACTGGTCTGGCGTCGAAGTTCTTCTCTAACCTAAGTGAAAATGTAAGCCCTATATAGCCTCAGCGTGTTAACAAACATTACAGTTTGTTCATAACAAAGAGAATGTACACTAACACAGTATGGACTCACTAAAGCGATTAAAATAAAATAAAAACAAAGTAGCAATACCGCACAATGGATTATTACTGGACTAGAACGAAATATCGTCTCAAACCTGAGTAAATACTACGATTTACTCGAACCTAACAGCTAATCCTCATACGTTTCCGTTCATCACTAAGTGAATGCTCATTCACGCCTAATTTAGCGTCACTAAGTATATGAAGTTAAATGTGGTGGGATCTAAATTAAAGCGCCTATCCACTTGATCTATTTGAATCATGGTCGAGAACAGCTGATTTCAAGCAGATCTACTATACTGCAAATGACACGTCGGGATTATAATAGCTATACATTCAACACATTTCCTATATCAGTGTAACCTAATTACTCATAATATGGGAAAAACTCTGTCCGCAGCTTAATACCCATGGAGATGCCTGCTGGAGTAACAAACGACTCCAGGAGTATAAATCCATCAAGCAGCATTGTATGAATTAATAGGTCGTTTCGCCAGACCACATAAGAGGACAACGATATAGATTCTACATTATACATAACAAAGCTAATAAACTCAAACATGTTGCAACAACGACATAACTTTCTTACATTGGTGTAATAAGGTATCTGGATGGAAATAGATAAGATGTCTGGCACGGGCAATGTGCGTTTTAGGGTACATAGTAAGAGGCAACAGGCACAGAGCATCAACATATCTAAACATCCTTGTGTGTGTGTGATAGCACTAGCTATGCATACTAAGATCTAAACATTCCTAAAATTAAATACGCCCACAAATCTGTACTTCTATATCCATATATAAACTTGTACATACACAAATCTATGCAAACCATAAACCTACAATATTCAGGCTGCTGAATATAGACTATTCATCTTTTGTACATTGTAAATTTGCCACTACACCGATAAGCAAACATTAAACGCAGATTTATATAGAAGCTATACAATCGGATAGCACCTTCTTGTGGCCCAAAGAGAATCGTGTGTGTGTGTGTGTGTGTATGTGTTACGGCATTAGACCTATTTTAATCACAGCTTTGTCAATTTATTTGATGTGATAAGGTTTAAGACTCTTACTCGTTTACAACTGATCACATCCTCAAAATATCGTACTATATAATGCCACGCTGTAATCAACTGACCATGGAGCATGCTGTTTGCTGCCGCCTTTTACTGATACGGAACCAACACAATAATATATCATTGTTGAAAAACAAGTTAGTAACCAGTTGATGCATTTGAACCCGTAAACTGTCCGTTTTCACCCCAACACGCTAACCACGGAACTGCGACTACTAACACACTATTGCTGATTGGATTACAAAAGGTCAATAAGGACAAATAGTCGATTATAATCACGGCTATATTATATAAGTGATATAGCTAGCTCTGCAAGGGCATCTGTGAGATGTTGTTGGTTGTATTATTGACTACAATCCGCAAATACCGGCCTACCCGTGTATTATGGATGTGTCATCTTTCGCTTCGTTTCACCATATTTTCCAGTTAACTCGGTACATTTATCTTAATGTGTCCACAAACCTGGCCGTAAAATAGTAATATTTTACATTTCACATCCAACTCTCTGATATAATAACAGCGAATAATAATAAAAGTTAAATACATATTGATGTTCTTCGGTTGTGTTCGTAATTGTGATATAGTACATGTTTAATTTAATTGACAAAACTGACGACTTTGTATACTAAATCAATTAATCGTGTATGTTACATGATAAATACCTGTGTATTGTTAACGGACATTTATTTTCTTACAATAAACATTGATTTGGAACAATAAAGGAATAAAAATCAATAATGCCACGAAAACATTGTTACAGGTACTCCGCTGATGATGCGCATGACCAGTCCCAACCAATCACAGATCGATGACATACTAACGTAATGACCTGGATAAATATTAACACATCGGGATACGTAGATTAAGTAGTTCACGCAAACATTTATAATTTGATTTGTTGCGGCAGTTTATGTTCAGCGTTATGATAGTTGGAAATCAGTGCCAAAGACCATATAGAATAAGACGGGACAACACGCGATAACGCATACCATTGTGTGAAATAAACCGTTAACAGCGCCGCCTTGCGGGAAACATGGTACGGTGACTTTCACAGGAGAAGTCAGCATTTGGCCGCTTTTTATTAATTGAAAACTTCAAGCAGGCATTGGACAATCTAACTGTGAATATTGAAGTATAAAACTTAAATAAATGGGAAGAGGAGTAATAGTGAAAGGAGTTTGGAGTTTGGTGCAGATAAATAGTGTATTAACTTCACCTAAGTAATGAAGAATTATCTGTGCATGATTATTTTACAATGAAAGGTGTGTTATGGTAGATATGTGTCTATACGACCATTATTATAACTGATCATGTATTTCAGACACTATATTACCTTTCTTTCACATAATCACCATGTAAAACATATATTGGTTAATGAGTAAATGCATTTTGGAAATAAAACAAGCCAGTGAGTTAAATCAGCCCACTTTATTGTGTGTACATATTATCACATGAAATGAATGTTATTTCAGATCAAAATAACACACATCACCATACATAAGACCAAGAACAGCAACTATATTATGTAATCTCGAAATATTCAACAACTCAGTTGTTCTGCATTTTATTATTTGCTGATATTATTGTGATTTATATCTCACTCAAATGGCACATAATATATGAGAAACTAAGATATTAGGTTTAAATACAATCCAGAACATGTATTTTGAATTTTAAAATAATAATTACAAGAATTTACATATGTATACAAAGACACCAGAAATAATAATTCATGCGTATTAAAGAACATGTGTAAGAAACTCTGGTAGCCTTAAACCAGCAATCAAAAATCTAACATATAGTGTTCACAATGTTTAGTTATGTACCATATCGTATGTTCAACAAAGTACAATTATTCCTAGTTTTTCATGACATTATTTTACAAATTCATAATGTTCATAATGCCATTCCAACATATGCATCAGAAACCTGGGGATAAGTATTGATGATTGAACACATACCCCAGATATAAAAATTGTTTATAGTCGTCAATTTAAATATAAGTTACAAGTATGTAACACAAATAAATGTTACATGGATCATCATAACTTCAGACTCGCTGACAATCTACTAACTGAACGTAGCAGACATAATATACCGAACATTGGTTAAAGTTTAGAAAGTGTACATTTTACAAAGCTGAAATTCGATAAGGATTTAATGTTTTGGTAAAAAGTGACCAAATGCATGATAGTTGCATGCACAATCTCTTAAATATACAGATTATTGACACTGATTAATCAACAATGCCTAAATTTCAATAGTTTACGTTCTTTTTACCCTGCCACTATTGAATTTTTTAATATTCACACATAAAACATGGTTTAGACGGATATTAATATACAAGAGTACAACAAACTCTAATGTGGAGTCACATTCTAGCTTTACTTGTGACTTTGTCGGCAAAGGTGTACCTAGTATAACTTTACTCATGTGGAGGATCTTTTCAATATTATTACGGATTTCTATCTCCATCAATGTAAACACTACTATAGATCTGAACTGGGTACAGCATGATCACCAGTAGGACAATATTGATACTGCTTAGCAGCAATAAACACATGTAAAGAGTTTGCTTTATTTAAAACACCAACAAAACCTGCAGAATATTTACTACACACCTTTTTTGGAATTTTGCGATAAATGGCATCAGGTATCTTGTAAAAAGAGAGAACTTGTGGGGTAGAGGTTCATTGTGTTGGAATGGATAAATAAAGTTCAAATTAAATAGAATTGTATCGACATCCTACTGACAGCTAGACAAATAACTTATGTAAAAAATACGATCGACCATGATCTGTCAAAATAGAATTGGAATTAATAGACAATTCGGGATTTGATATTAGGTATCTTGTAAAAAGAGAGAACTTGTGGGGTAGAGGTTCATTGTGCAGGAATGGAGAAATAAAGTTCAAATTAAATAGAATTGTATCGACATCCTACTGACAGTTAGACAAATAACTTATGTAAAAATGACCATGATCTGTCAAAATAGAATTGGAATTAATAGACAATTCGGGATTTGATATTACTTATTTAAAAAAAATGGAATTGGAATTGATAAATTTAGAATTGGAATTGAAGTCTGCCACAAAACAAACTTGATTTGCCATTTAATTTTTGTATTCAAAAATATTTCTTCCATGTCAATCCTACTTGAAATATAAACTATTCGGAGTAGGTATTCCATGTAGGTACTTCGAGTAGGTATTCGGAGTATCTACTCATGGTGAAAGTAGTAGGTAAAAGAGTAGGTAAAACGGAATTGGAATTGATAAATTTGGAATTGAATTCGAATTGATACATTATATTTGGAATGGATTTGAGTATAATTGGAATTGTCAAAATGTAATTTACCGCATGTCTCGTTTAGTGAAACTTATATGGAGAGTTTTCACTGTTGGTAACATGACGACTTTGGCAAGGAAATGTTATGTTTGTGAACTAGAATGCAGGATAGGTAATGCAAAGGTTTTATCCTGGACAGTCTACAATGGTTACCTTTCTTAGAAGCGAAGTTGAGACGACACAAAATCAAGACCTGACCCAGAGATTTGGAAAATCAAGCAATATTTATTCTCAATTTTTATGAGTTGATCATTATTTATTGCGACATCAACGTTGTTTCTTTATCATAATGTTTGCTATGATTGATTATTAAAGAAAATAGACTATAATTTAATAAGTAAGTGCACCAAGTTATAGTTTATATGGGAGTAGTCAGCACAAGTGGCTTCTTATCGGGATGTTATGTAGGAACTGGACAGATGCATACATTTGAATTGAATAACACCAACATATATATTTAGGTTTTTCGTGTTGTTGGTGTTATTCTGTTAGTGTTACTGGGTACATCCCCCCCCCCCCGATATATAATTTTAATTAGTGGCTATACACTTACATTTTCACAGAATCTTGCAATAAACTATATGAGCAACAGCGGATGCAGAAACAAGTATTCAATTGTCGTTCAAGATCAAATGCTTGGCATGTGGGGTTAACATTCACCATGACCCGAGTCGGAAGTTCGTCTAGCATTTGTTGTCAAGCAAAAGGCTTTGTGACGAAAAGGTTGTAGAAATAGCAACGTGGGTTCCGTGGTGTATGGACCTGTATTGATCGTGTTATTTCTTTGTGGTTATATAATTGGCGTTGCACTAACTTGGAACATATGGCAAAGGACGACTGCCTGAGGAAATATGGTACTCAAGCTGAAGTCTTTTATTATTGGTCAGAGTTCGATTAAGAATAGGAACAACGACGCTCAATCTGAATACATCTAGGTCTGAAGTGGACTGTGTCCAAAGTTTTCATGGCGGAAGAGGCGTAATTTAGAAAATGTCCGACTGGAGTCTCACTAGGTTTACTTTCCAAGAACCTCGTCTCACCTTTGCAGGATGCAATGTATTTTAATATGGGCATGTAAATATAGGGTTGATACACTTACACAGGAATTTCCAGCACATTTATTTATCAAAATATCTACTTTTCCAGGATCCTATCAATATTTTCCAGGGGTATTTGATTAATGGAACAGATACACGATGCCATTTTTATATACGAATGTAAAACAATAAGTATACATAGATCCACGAATATCATTTTACATCAGTGACAGCGGTAAACAAGTTCATTTCACCTTATATGCAAAAGTGAAAATAAGATTCTGTCAATTTAATCCACTAATACAGTAAGAGTAGCAAAGCTAACTAATTATGTCAACAAGCACCATGCACCGATCTGGGTGCCGAGGGAAAAAGGTAAATCCCTGCATGGCTATTATCATAAGATAACTAAGTACTATTTATGCGTATGTGTGTATGTGCATGCGTGCATGTATCCTTCTTTTGATTAGTTTTCAAAAGTCCCCATTCGTATAATATCCTGTAACCTGCGCTCATGTTAATCTTTCGTGGCCACCAACGGTATATAGATTCAGTTTTTGTTGATAAACTTAAATTATTTCAACAGTCGTATCTTCCTCCTCAAATGTTCTAGGACACTGAGTGGCCTAACGTGTGCCAGTGATTCTCTAAACGGTAACCATCCATCCACATCAATAACCTTAAATTTCAATGTTATCATAACGTCAAAATGCAAACTCAGCAAGGAAGAACGTGATTATCAAACAGTAAATGATGTTATTATAACAATATATTTCAGTGAAACAACTATTAGAAGTGGGATTTTGTTTGGTCTCATGTCCATAATATCGTTCAAAATTCTTTTGTTAGACACTTACATTTTTTAATTACTTATTTTTATCTTAATAAATTAAAATTATTAGTGTGCGATATATATATATATATATATATATATATATATATATATATATATATATATATATGTGTGTGTGTAATTGATCCACACTTCCTATTTGGAACACTCTGACCAATATTATAATATCACCCCGTCACCACATGGGGTTATCTGATGAGGGAGAAATAGAAGTGGGTCGTTTCCAGCCGTGTGCGGCGATTAATTGTTTAAATAATGCAAGGAACAGCCAGGATTTACATTTTCCAGTTCCCCCAAAATACACATTTAAACACATTTTAATGCATAGAAATGAACGGAGCAAGTGTTTTATTAATTATAAAAATTGAATATGTCACTATGATGCATGCACCGGGAGTAGAACAGGCAAACATTGAAAAGGCCTCTCAAGATCATTTTAACGACATCGTTCGTTATTGGCAGATATACATGTGGAATCAATAATACTTATTCCATTGTTGCAGATTATTTATTAATTCTTTGGTTCGTTTATTGGCTAAAGTATATTTGTGATTGGGTATTATGATAGGTACTGGTATAAAAGTACCGTATTTATAGATACAAATTTGGCCTGGGTGAAAATATACACAAGCATATACTACACACAATGCCTTAGTGATATTTATCGTGGCGTTGATACATATATTGTTATATAACAATATATGGTTTTATTTCATGGGTAACTAAAACGAGTAATGAATACAATCTTGTTTTTTTAAACAAGGCTACTATCAGTTTTGGTTAATGGTTTTTTTCTATACATTATGTATTTAAACAAAGTTTATTTAAACACCATATTATTGTACAAATTGGAAAT
>JAODUP010001991.1:0-18721 GCA_025642065.1 Paralvinella palmiformis | reverse complement strand
CTTCTGACATAACCCGGCCGGAGTTTGAACTCAGGTGCTATCGATTTGTGGTCAACCGCGCTACCAGTTGGGCCATGTACGCGCCCCGACGATTAAGACCAAGGGTTTTCTGACAAATATAAAAGTAGAGGGCATAAAGTAAAAGGATTTAATTTTGGCTGAATGAACAAATTATTTTGTGTTACATCTTATATGGAGTGGTGTCTTCTTTTGTTTTGTATAATAGAAAATTACGTTGTTGTTGTTGTTGTTGTTATTGTTGTTTGTATCGCGATCAAAAGCCTAACAAGATATTTTCTGTAAATACAAAAGGGTAACGTCTACATATATTGATGGTATGCTATCGTGTATTAAATACGGTCGCTTATACACACACTGGGATCAACCAGCAGCTGTAACTGGTCGTATAGCATCAGTAAACCCTAATATACAAGCAGTATACCAAAGCAACCTGTAGTTATACCGGCTGTCGGCGAAAACTTTGTCCTGGGTAGGGGCACACCTAGTCTAAATACGCACCTAGTTGGAATCGAGTTGTATGTCTTATAAACCGACGGTAGCTTCATCAGAAGTGCATGTTGGGATTCGTATCGGAGTATACAATGCGTTTGTCAAAGGTTACAGGTAAAGGTGAAACCTTCGCTAATCTGACACCAAAATAATATTTGATATATAGCTGTCAAATTACTTAAGTCATAAATATATTTTCAGAATTGAAGGATCTTGACAAAGACTACATGGCTGGTCCAGACAGATTTAGACAAAGAATAAATATAATATCCTCTATTTTTACATTAAATTTCCCTTGTTTTAATTAGATTTTATGTAATAATTATGAAAAAATGGGTTATATTGTATTGCAATGGTAGGTTTTGTGTGAGACCCATTAAATGGTAAAGTATATATATATATATATATATATATATATA
This sequence comes from Paralvinella palmiformis, assembly GCA_025642065.1. Classification (NCBI taxonomy): domain Eukaryota; kingdom Metazoa; phylum Annelida; class Polychaeta; order Terebellida; family Alvinellidae; genus Paralvinella; species Paralvinella palmiformis. Next base: position 17,792 of record JAODUP010001991.1, on the reverse strand, counting down.
TATATATACTTTATGTAACTATAAATATATAATAATATTTACATACAGCTACCTAAATAATTAGTCTACAGTAATTTTTCTAGCTTTTCGTCTGGGACTGGTGAGACATTACAAAAGTCGCCACTCTGGATTCAGTCCCCTGAAGAAACGTCCAGAGTTTGAATTCACGGATCGAGATTCTCTGTGCCTGTGCCTTATTATACACAGCTAAAACACACATTGCCCGTGCCAGAGATTGAGGTTCGTGTTTTCTTTTTACCAATTTTGTAATATTTGATATAAAGGGTTAGTGACGAGTAGGTCATAGAATTGATTGGATTTGTATGCTTATGAGGTATTTGACCCTCCAGCAAATATCACAAGGCATATTATGCTGCGGTTAAGATGTGCCTTTTTCTGTGCGTGGAGACTGTATGTTTCCAGGTCCATGCGTTCTAAGAAAAGTTGATCTAGAGCTGTATATTCCGTGCACTATTTGCGTCTTTGGAGGCACGCCGTTTAAGTGTTTGGCCTGGTTATCCAGCATTTAAATGACTGTAGCAGACACAGTACGCTCTTAAAGCATGTACTCCTGACTCAGGAATAGAAACACTGCATCGCATCTCGAGCGAAAAACCAGCATATTTAGAAAGAGAGCAATATTGGTAACAACATGGCTAGCTTCGTTTGTTAATATGTATTGCCAAGGCCGTGCGCAGAGGGTAACAGCAAAGACTATTTATAACAAGCTCTCTGGTTTTAACTAAAAAAATCATAAGTTCATTTAAAGTCTACACCTCAATAATATAGACCATGCAATATAGGCCTGCCCAGCTGAGAACAAAGAATATACATGGAATATTAACAATGTTTATGTTTGCGTTAACATGTTAGATATAGAGAAATTAGTACTTTCATGCGGCATCAAATCTCTTGTGCCACGGGTTCATCTACAGTTACAATCAGTCATTTGTTATCAAATGGATAGAATAACCCAAACTGCTTCCAGCTCTAAACAACAACTCCTCCAAAAATATGACATTTAGTCCAGATCAGTGAACTGTTTAAATTTAGACAGAATATACCTAGAGATGTAATAGACACATGCATTGACTACTGTAACAGATAACACCAGTAAATCTGTAACCAAGAGATTGGCCTGTTTACATGATATCTCATCATCATCGAACTTCAAGGACTGAAAGAGAACAATATCTTGTAAATTAATGACTTGACTTGAACTAAGTGCATACACAATGTGTAAACACATATTTTCCCTTTTTTTAAGTTGGTTAAAGAATTTGATTTGATATGCATTTAAGTTATGAAGATCGAGAAGTATACCAAGCACATGAGCTGAACATTCAGGTACTAATTCAGGTGCTGGTAATCCTTTTTTTATATATATTAAGATATGAAATGGCCTGACAAAATGCCTTGTTTCTTATTTAATTAATTTTATAATACCAATTTTCACCATTAATATTTATAAATATTAATTACCATCACAGCTGGCCCTGTCTCCTGTATAGGTCTTCTATCTGTTAATACCTTCCTCTTTGATTTCAGTGGATGCATGCAGTGTATTTGGTACATCAAAATATAGTTGGAATAGCATTCTAGATAAGTTTATCTCTTGTCTGGTTCATGAATTCCGTTTCAGTGAAGTGTATATCATACACTCTACAGTTAGTATTCAAGTAATTTAAATTTTGTCTGAAACAAATATAGATCTAGATAAATCCTGCTTGGGCCTACGCGTCATTTTCCTTACGTCCATTTAAAAGCACTTGTCAAATAATATTCACCACGTAATGACGTCCCTGCTATAAATATAAAAGATATTCAGCAAAGGATCATCAGATAACTAAATCCATACATTATATTAATTACACAAACGTTGTTTGAATTAATATTTGAATATATTATGGGCATATGTGAAATGTTACATTCTAAGGGATATTCTTAATTAGATAAATTATTAATTTATATAATATAACTTTACTCACGCTCTAAACACACACACACACACACACATATATATATATATATATATATATATATATACTTAAAGATACATACACGTACAAATTTATTCTTCATCAAGTTAATGAACACATACTTACATTTCTATGACTTATATAATAATCATCAGTAATTTCTACTAAGAAAACGTCATTTGACAGAATCCTAGACAGCTCGGCTCAAGTGACAACTCGGCCCTGACAACTCGGCCCCGTTGTGAGTACAGCTCGGCCCGCTTACCAGACAGCAAGCTCTGCCCAATGATAACTGATACGACAATGGTGTATTATAGTAATGGGCAACATAAAATCAGTTGGGTGGAGCTAATATCAACCGTAGGCGAATCACTGTAGGCCGAGTTGTCTTGGAGCTGTCTGGGCCGAGATGTCACTTGGGCCGAGCTGTCCAAGCACTCACTTGACCATGTCCATGGGGACGTCCGACACATCGGCCTCAGTCTGCTGGATGGCCTCGATAATAGGATCGTATTATTCCCCCTCATGCCTCCAGAAGATTCGTTGTGCTGCGATTTCTGTTGCTGTACTCATCTCAGGGTTTAAACAATAGATCTTCAGTAGTCTGTTTTGAGCTCATATCGTTGGAGTATTCGTAATGTGGCGCAGCATAGTGAATGATCAAAGAATTAACGAAAACGTGATCAATGTTTCGCCCGCTGCTGCCGTCTAGCGGATTAGAAACACACGTACATTTGACGCAGGTCAGGTCGATCTTCTGTAATCAGAGGTAATATTTACTGAATTACTGATATTATTTAACATTAATATATGTAATATAATCAGTTAATACCACTTAACTTACAGAGAGTACAAAATGTATCGGAATTAATATATATTAACCAGTTATTAACGTAGAAGTAAGATAGACTGTTTGACATTGACGATTGTGACTTTATCTGGCATACGTGATATGACAGATTTCTGCTGTAGAATGCTGGAAAATCGTTCATAATATGTTAAAATTTTATTATTTTAAATGAATTATCTTATAATAATTTATATTTTATACGTATTAATCACTCATTTACACTTCGGATCATTTGTTATAGCCTAGTCTGAGTAGTTAAGTTTTGTACAATTATTTTCATAGATTACAACTATACAAGTCTAGCCTATTATATCTACTAGTCATCTCATGTATAGACCTATGGGCTATTCCAGAATTAACTGTATGGGGGTGCCTCCATCACCCACATTTTAATTGTTTCCTAGACCCACCACCCAAGATTAAATTTTGTATTACTCAACCACCCATAATTTAAAATTTAGCTCACACTAATATTCCCTGTTAAATATGGCATCTGTATATGAAATGCATCCATTTTACCAAGTAGTCTCATTTTGTATGCCATGTACTAGGTAGGGGCGTCGTTAAGTGGTGAATATTATTTGACAAGTGCTTTTAAATGGGGTAAGTAAAATGACCTTAATATTTCACGTATTTCACAATTAAACAGAATGCATATAGCTCTATCCCCTAATCTAATTTGGTTTGTAATCAGGGATATAATTGTTAAGTGACGGGAAGTAAAAAACGGGCCAGAAACGAACTCAAATGAATTTTTGACAAAATGGTCCGCGATATTGGGTCTGTTTACCTTCTGCGCATGGCAGTGGCAATACCTATTAACAAACAAAGCTAGCCATGTTGTTACCAATATTGCTCTCTTTCTAAATATGCTGGTTTCCCTATGAAAATACGAAACTAACCTAGTCCGCGATCACTTTTTAATCTAAACTGCAATAATACATCTATTAATAATTGAGCTAGACAAGGGAAACGACCACTGTGCAATGGGAAAAACCTCGTGCACCAAATCTCGTAAATTCCCGCAGTGTCAGATCAACATGTTTAGGTTATACAATCTGATCAAATCTATGCCTAATTTATCCCATCCATCCTATTATATGTATGATATATGCATACTAATATACATAGATATTATATTTGACTATATTTCGTGCACATTGTAAATATTTAAGATGTACTAGAGAATTAAACATCTGTTTAAAAAAGTTGCTTGGAGACCATGGATTAGGTCCAACATTAAAATTACAAATTGGATTTGTCTGTCTCGCTTAAGAAATAATTCATCACATTTGCCACCGTAATATAATTTGCATGCATTTAATATATATATATATATATATATATATGTAACTGCATTCTAATCATAAAACATATTGTATTGTGGTTAATTTATTTATAAAATATATAACAGCACAACACCTGAACTGTTTCATTGTATGTCAATTTTGATTGTTTTTTTATGTCTGTGGATTAAAAATATATGCATCAGACCTTACTGTGGTAAATTTCTACCCTATTGAGGTATATATTTCCTAAATAATGTAAGAAAACCATGTCAAATTATATATTTACTTATTAGTCTCTGCAAGACCTATCTAATGAAACAAAAATGGATGTTCTACAACTAATTTGAAAATTTCACCATTTCTCGCTTCAGACCACCCCAAACTTGCCGATTGGTGTTTGGGCCAATTTTGCATCCTTATTTCTGAAAAATATAATAACTTAATACATATTTATTTCTTTTTATGGGTGACCTGTCAAATAAGTGGTGATACTTTGGGCATATTTTATCCGATTACTCAATAATTATAAAAGATAGCTCCATTAAACTATATATTTTCTTCTTAGTTATGATAAGACCTATCCAATGAGAAAAATTCCCTACGTGTACAAACTTAGTTATAATTTAAAAAATTCAGATTAATACACTTTATGCAGGTTTGCTAACAATATCTTTTACGTGAATGATCTGTTCGCTTTCTAGAAGTATGCATTTGTGATAATATTCATCATAGATTGTGTTTTAGTTAGTGACTTGTATGCCTACAATCCGAAGTATAAGGATATATTGTTATCTGGAGGAATTGCCTATTTCGACATTGGACATTATTGTGTCCCCCTGATAAATTAAGATAGTATGCAACATCCAAGTGTACTATGTGGTCTCAAAAATAAGGTTAAAGGGTCTGAATGGGCAAAACACTGTGGTCTTGATTCAATTAGATACAGATATATCAGGGGAATAAAATTCATCTTGGGGGACACTAAAGGTTTTTCCACCAGGCTTTACTGTGGATAACAAAACAATAATATTATGTTCACACAATAACAATTTATCACGTAGATGCAATTTATCCTGAGATCTTAAATTCTTATGAAGTTACATAAAAGTCTACATTCATTCCACATAAATAAAGGAGTGTTCACAGTGGGAAGTCTCAAATTATATCAAAAATATTTCATAGATTTTATCAATCCATCCCCTGGCCATAACATACCACAAACATTTATTTCACACACGTCAGATGTCTACGTTCACAGTGATATTGACAAAATTAAAACAGTGTTTTTCTGAGTTAAACTGTTACATTATCTCCGATGAGATTCATTTCTTTGTGATTCTACATAAAATATACAGTGTTCAATTTCCTGACACCCACCATACATAGATTTGGACAAAACCGACCAACAATAATTATGATTTTTCTAGTCTACCCACCATCCATTATTTTCTATTGCTCAGACCCAATCATTCAGGTATTATTAATAAAATAGCAGCCTGTTATCCCCATATAGCTATAACTGGAAAAGCCCTTAACAAATAGAGTAGACATTGGTATTTTCAAATACTTCATTACAAATTCGTTTGAGGCAGACATATTTCAGTGACACATTCCCATAAAGTAATGAGGTTCAATACACACAACTCTCTTCTTGTAGTGAAAAGCAAAAATTGGTCCGTGCAACACTCAGTTAAGGTATAAAACAATTTCAGTTACTCTCTGATTGTTCAGTGCAAGAGACATTTCTTGCTTTTACACAATAGTAGTAAGATTAGAAGCAATTAAGGCTTCGTTTAAATCATCTGGCAGTCTGTTGTTACTCTTTTTTCGTGTATTTTTGGCCAAAACATATCGACTAAGATCCGATCTATTCAGATGTTGCCATTTTGAATATAATCTCAAACACTATCTGATTTGTTGAAGGTGTCTGAATACTGCAATACAAATTAAGGTACCTTTCAGTTTTCGGACACCACAATAAATTGAAATATCAACTTCACAATAAATACAAAAAAGTTGAATACAGTTCAATGACATGAAATTAATTAAAGAAATAATAACATAGTAAATTTCAGGCATAGACACAAGATACTACTTATTAATTAACAAATTCACTTGATTATATTCAGAAGACCACCAATTATCATCAGAAAGATGAACAAGTATCAGATCGTGATTAGTGACATTCCAGTTGTGGGGACTTCGTGTCCTTGTCTTTTATTCAAATAGTTTAAAACATTCATTAATAGTTCCTCTGGTTGTTTTCTCGAATTGCAACTTATTTTAAAAAGGACTTAAATCAGAAATTTGTCTATTTATGGCACCAAAAAATCAAGAATTAAATGCACATTTATGGAAAGTTTGAAGTTGGATAAATGTTTTAAAATGGATTCTACTTTTCTGCCATAGATACTCTCATATAATCATCCTACCTTAGGCTTATTGTTTATCATCTGTCATGTATCTTGTGTTATCTGACTAATGTACACGTTGACAAAATGAAAGTGTCAACATACGTCTTGTATCAAAATAGGTTAATTATTATTTTGTATACCTTTACTAATAAATATTGTCACATTAAAAGTCAAAAATACATATATATATATATATATATATATATATATAATTCTTGCAAAAATCAACAATATTTATATATCCTAATTTTTTTTATTATTCTAGCCTGTTTACAGCTAAAGGCTTTATCCTCTCGGTGATCAACAGGGATAATAATGAAAACAAAATCTTTATTTACATGTATTGTTGATTCAATGCAATTTGTAACATTTAAATGTTTACTTTTATTAATTAGCAAATTAAAATAACTGACATCGCACACTAGGCAAATGTAACAATGATGAATACTTTAAAAGATATCTTGAACATTTAATGTTTTTAATTTACAGGGAACTAATAGAAAACTTTGTCCACAATACCCGAGAGGTTATTTTAATACAACACGTAAGTTGCTGTTTTTCATATATGAATTGCTGTGTTGTATTTTGTAGTATTGGATATTTGTGTTAGTTATATATTTCAGATTTTGAGGATTTTGAAGTTGGACTGAGTTAAACTGTCTTGTTTTAGTTTCAGGAAAATGGCTACAGGAGGTATTTATGAAGAAATCTCAGACATTACAAGTTGTGAAATTTGTTTTGAACCGTTGGAACAGCGCAAACCAAGAATGCTAAGTTGCTTACATGTCTTTTGTGAAGATTGTTTGCAGCATCTGCTAGATGATGCAAAAGCCAAAAATCCTCAAATTACAGGTACTATATGTTGTCCTGTTTGTAAACAGACAACACAGGTACCCGGAGGCTCATCTGCCAATTTACCTTTATTTTTTCATTTCTCAAAATTAGATAATGTTAAGAAAGAAATTGATGCAAGATACGAGGTGTGTAAGATATGTCGAACTAAAACACACAAAGCTAATGTCTCATATTACTGTTTTGTTTGTGGCTATGGACATTGTCAAAATTGTCATCCGAAACATGATGCTGCTTATCCTGGACATACTCAAATTCCTGTAACATCAGCAACAATACATTCTATCTTTTGTGATGAACATGATGGTCTTTTAGTACATTTCTGCGTGACTTGTACTAAGGCCATATGTTCTCAATGTCGTATGGGAACACATTCAGAACACATTGTCTATGACTTGACTTATGATAACAAAAAAACACAAGTTGACTTGAAGGAAATTCTGGTATCATATTTACAATCAACGGACAAAACTTTGGAAAATTTCGTAAATCTAGAAACAAAAGTAATAAATGACCTAAAACGAGCCATGACAGAGATGACTCATCATCGAGATGATCTCATCAAACAGATCAATGACCAATACGACAGTTTATGTCTCGAATTACAACAAAAAGAAGCTGGCATTAAACTTGAATTATCTAGGTCCAAACAACTTGTCCTAGATATTAGGACATCTATTGAAAATTTGATAACAAAGGTAGATAGTTGGCTGGAGCCTGTGATGGGTATACCTGAAGGAAGGATTGAGGATACGGCTAAACTGATAACAGATGTCAAACAACAAATACCATCTTTTGATATCAATATCAAAACAGAAACAGTCAAGTTTATGATTGGTGATGATCAGATAAAATTGGGAGAGATTATTGAAGAAGGTACTTTAATTATCATTATTGTTTGATATTTTACCTTTGATTATCATCGTAATATTTTGTTAATGATTATTATTTTATATTCTACAACAATGACTTTATTATTTTTTTAGAACTAAAGTGTCCCATTGTAGCTGGATCCATGAGTCCATTAGAAGATCTCCTGACAGAAGTTATCCAGAATCTAGGTTTGCCAATATCTCGGCTTATTGTATCATCATTATCTCATTTTATCTGTCTGATGTCACCTGGAATAATTGGTTTAATTGATCCTAGTGTCTAGTGCATTTCTGTTGACATTAATCAGCCATTGTTTAATTACTTATTATGTTAACTTTATATTAGTCAGGTGTAATATAATTTAACTTTATAATAAAATGACATTCGGACATAAAATGTTAAAAAACTCTATATCAATCAATAAATAAGAAATTTGTGTATTATTTATATCAAAATATTTGTATATTATTAAGCTATTTATTTATATAAATATGTCATGATATGTTAATGAGTGATGAAGTATATTTATATATTAATATTTATATTACAGATACCATGTCTGTCATTAAAGATCCGACATTATTGAGGGAGATAGAGACAAGTAAAAAGATCGCAGACATAGAGTATCTTGATAATGGACAACTTATTGTCTGTATGGAGGATGGTCTAAAGGTATATGATGATAATGGTCAACAGATAGATCATTATCTATATCATCATTGTAAACGTGTTGATCATCGTTATGGCTATCTGTCTGGTGTGTCTGTGGGGAGGAATGTGGGTAACATTGTGGTGACAGACTGGAGTCGCACAGGTTATCTACATATTTATGATACAGCTGGTGACCGCTGGAGATATAACAGGTGTAGTGTATGTCGGAGGCCATGGTCTGTAGGTATAACTAGTGATGGATGTTATGTTGTATCTAGTTATGATGATAGAAAACTCTACATGTATACATCCCATGGTGTTGAGTTGTGGTCTATAGACACGTCATGTGGTGGCGGGTTGTGGGACGTGTTTGTTGACAATAATGATATAATATTTGTTTGTCGCGATTATAAAGTTGTTGTTTATGACAAAAATGGTAAACAAATATCAATATTGTCAACAGACACAGAGATAGAACCACGTTGTGTATTTGTTGACAAAAATAGAGAAATATTTGTTTGTGATTATAAAAATAATAATATTTTATTGTTTGATAAAAATTATAAATTTATTAAATGTCTAATTAATTTGGATTATCAACCGTGGAAACTATCTTTATATAATAATAAAAGATTATCAGTGATAAGATGTCATGATAACAAGGTGTATGTATATAAAATATAGATATGATTATTGTTTATGATTAATGACATTGTTTATTTGTTGTAAATATAAAATATTAATTATCTTTGATTTAATTATTTTAATAAATCATAATTTATCTATATTTTAGTTGATGTTTATAAGATGTAATTTTTTTTAATAAACTTTTATTATATTATTAATTATGATGTTATTGTCTGATGTACAAAGTACACAAACATGTATGTACACAATGATATTATCATGACACATACTGGAACATGTAAAGATATAACGTGCTCTAAAAAATACATGTAAAACACTTACCTTAAATTGAAATATATAATCCGTAAAACAATAATTATATTGTATATAATAGTGTGTGTGTATATCTATCATGTCAGTATGAGTATGTGTGTATATATATATATATATATATATATGTCAGTTTGTGTATCAGTATGTGTGTGTATGTCAGTATGTGTGTCGGATTTAAGTTTGTCGGCGAAAAATCGATAACAAGTGACTTTACCATGGAAGAGTCCATATTTTAAATTGTTTTTTTTGGGGGGGGGCGCACAGATTGTTAATTGTGGGAGATAACAGAAAGATAACAATCATGAGATATCGACATCAATATTATATATTTTAATATTTACGCATGATCTTACTTTGTTGTAAAATTTGTCAATAAAAGTGATAATATTTAAACTAATAACTCTATAATTAGTGGATTTTAGAGCTATAAATTTGATTATAGACGATATTGTATTATAAGTATTACACACACATGGTCACATGCACGTACACAGACATAAAACTGGGGGAGGTGTTGGTTATTATTGACCTTCAGATTGTAAATTAGATGTCAACTTTGTCTGGTCACGTACACCAACATGGCGGTCTCTTGTCGTTTTTTCAATAGATTCCATATACGCGGTATGCGTGATGCGGTATCCGGCATGCTATTTGTGTGATTCCATATGTACGTGCGTTCCCATGCGTTTTCAGTCTGTCATGCTAAAAATATGGCAATACAACAGAAATACAGATAGCAAAAACAAAACAGGTGTGTGTTTGTGTAGAGGGGGGTCAGTTACTCCCCCAAAACAGATTTTACACATTATAGATTTAAATTTAAAAAATACTTACAAAATTATTATTAAAACTATGTCCTGTTGTTACAGCCTTACAATGCTTATTCAGCAATATGCCGAAGTTTTGAACTACAATTTGATTTGGGGAAATTCGAACAATACTTCAGGTTGACCAGATAATCTAAAATCAGGCTAAATTGCTCGGGAAACACCTGCCCCTGACGTCATATTCTGGATTCCCCGTCCGGTTTTCATTTTTGCCGTACGAATCGCTACATGAAGCGATTCAGTTTGCCATATCCGCATCGGTACTCAGCCGCAGAACAAATCGCATGCCGTATCCGGACATATGGAATCGCGCTAGTCTGTTTACATGCTGTTCCATTTTTGCCGTATCCGCATACCGCGTATATGGAATCTCGGCTTAAGGCTTAGATTCCATATACGCGGTATCCGGCATGCGATTGTGTGATTCCATATGTACGTGCGTTCCCATGCGTTTTCAGTCTGTCATGCTAAAAATATGGCAATACAACAGAAATACAGATAGCAAAAACAAAACAGGTGTGTGTTTGTGTAGAGGGGGGTCAGTTACTCCCCCAAAACAGATTTTACACACTATAGATTTAAATTTAAAAAATACTTATAATTTTTTTATTAAAACTATATCCTGTTGTTACAGCCTTACAATGCTTATTCAGCAATATGCCGAAGTTTTGAACTACAATTTGATGTGGAGAAATTCAAACAATAATTATCTACAATTGTCTATTATAAGTGATTTATTCCATGGTATTAGGGCAGTTCGGATTTATCTTTCAATTGGAGGTATATAAATGGTCTTTGATATATATATATATATATATATATATATATATATACGTGTGTATGTGTGTGTGACTTAGAGTAAACAATAAGGTTCAAGTAAACATTAAACATGTTAAATACATAAAGATTTTAGATTATAGAGCTATATCTATACTGATAGTAGCTAGAAGTATACCCCTCTGGGAGCCACGTTATATTGTGCTATTGTACATGTCCATAAACTATATACTATAACAAAGAATAGAAATCAATGAGACATATTTCTAAATAACACGGAAGGTCATTATAAAATATACATTTAATTTGGAATATATATTACAACAACGAAGCTGATATTTAATTAAATTAATTAATATATTATCATAATATATAATATACAAATAATAAGACATTTATGAAACATCTAATTGAGTAAACTGATCTCTGGCGATGTATACATATAATAACTATAATATAGAATATATAAAAATTGTTGATTAAAATTAATAGTTTAGTATAATATAATAAAACACAGGTAACCATTTGTTGAATAAACGAAATAATACAATTTCATAATAGACCATTTAAGGCCATTTATTGTATTTATGATATGACTGTCTGTGGACAAAACATATGTTCCAGAGAATAAAGAAGTCACGTACAGTATATTATCGTAATAATATAAATGTTTACTTTATTGTGGCACTTTCAATAATTATAAAAACGAAGTAGAACCTAGCTATTATTATTATAATATTGTAAAAGTTCTATATTAAGGTCAAATTTGATATTGCGACCTGACTAGACAACTGACCCTATATTAGACATATTTTGGCTACCCTTTGTTTGTAACTGAAAAAGACAATATATATCAACATAACAGACTATTGATTGTTTTATATAGATGATCGATAACTTTGATTTTGCTGTAATTGTTTAATAAATGCCATAAAACATATTTACCACACACACACACGCACACACTAATTCAAAAGCGATGTATTCTGCTTTATTCACGCATCTTCTAGAACATACGCAGATAAATAAAGACATGTCCGAACCATCTCTAGAAGATTATGATTTAATTCCGATTGAGCAGTTACCTACTACAGGTTCATACACTCAAGACAAGATAAATAGATTAATTCGGGAAATATTTTGGATAGATACCCTAGGTACATTAGAACCGGGAGGTCTTAATAAGAAAAGATATGAAGATGTTATAAAACCTATACAAAATGAGGACGTTGTCCCATTTGTGGTACCATTTCAAAAACGGCTAACATAGCAGTAAGAATAATAAATAAAAAAACATTATAAAATTCTCCAACAAAAAGAAGTGCTGAATGATTATGAATATAGAATCATCACAGCTTATTCTAAACACAAAAATCTAGCTAGTACCTGGTTTCTAGCAAGATCTAAGAAAACGTTATATTAAACCATTTCTCCTGGAGCTCTGAATGGGTTTTCTGTTAACATCGCACAAATAGAACAACTTAAACCCAATCACAAACTTCTCAGCCACAGTAATTACCCCAGCACAGTGTGAGCTCCGGTGGTCTAGCGGTTAAGCACCCGGCACTCGGTGCCAACGGTGACAGGTTCGAACCCCGCAAGAGGTCGAAACTTTTCCAGAGATTAATTTCTCGGCTCACAACATCGTGGGTGCCTGACCACGTTAAATGACGCTGCCGTCTCCACTGAATTATTTAAAATAAAGGGGGACGTTAAAAAACCCCTCTGAGGACGTAAAACACTCTGGCAGTGACCACCCTCAGGGTATTTCGGCTCCATCTTTCCGTACTGCTCTCCTGTGAGTGGTGGGGGAGGCGGTTCCTCAACCACTCCAACATAGAGGCTGTGCTGATTAAGCGACAGCCTGGGGATTCTCCCCGAACAACAAAACCAACTCATGGGAGACGGCGAATAAGCAGTAAATAGAACAGTGAATGAAGCAGTGTCTCTCACAGCTACATATAGCGACGCGTGTTACCAGATAGATCTTTTTGTATAGTGGAAATAAACCTCGCTAGACGTAGCAGCCAAAATACACCGAGTCTTCCGTCTTCTGTGTGTGAAGGAATGCGCAAATGAATCAATAGAATTGCTGCCTAGAATTCTATAACCCGTGCGCCTCCAACAACTGGCCGGCCCCAAACCGTTAAGACACAAACGGGCGATCACTAACTCTTATAACATCAATCAATTAGACAACCGGCCATCACTTTACAAATAGTCCATCAGAGACAGAGAAAACAAAGTACTAGACACAATAACTGAACGTGTATTTAATTGTTTATATAAACCTTATTATTTACATATTTCTTCCGTTGAGAATAACTAACAATTTTGTTATCCTTTCAGTTCTCAGTTTTTATTTTATTATACATGATCCGAATCTCGGTGTTTGTTTGTTTGTTTGTTTGTTTGTTTGTTGTCATCTGTCTGTTATGTGTACTCTTAACTTTGTTATTTTGTTATTTTGGTTGTAGTTGTTGTTATTCTGGGTCTAGCTAGTAAAAGTATTAGTTAGTATTAGTAGTTGTTATTGTTGTTCTTGTTGTCTTATCGTTGTTGTAGGTTTTGATACTATTATTGTTGGTGTATTAGTAGTTGTTATTGTTGTTCTTGTTGTCTTATCGTTGTTGTAGGTTTTGATACTATTATTGTTGGTGTATTAGTAGTTGTTATTGTTGTTCTTGTTGTCTTATCGTTGTTGTAGGTTTTGATACTATTATTGTTGGTGTATTAGTAGTTGTTATTGTTGTTCTTGTTGTCTTATCGTTGTTGTAGGTTTTGATACTATTATTGTTGGTGTATTAGTAGTTGTTATTGTTGTTCTTGTTGTCTTATCGTTGTTGTAGGTTTTGATACTATTATTGTTGGTGTATTAGTAGTTGTTATTGTTGTTCTTGTTGTCTTATCGTTGTTGTAGGTTTTGATACTATTATTGTTGGTGTATTAGTAGTTGTTATTGTTGTTCTTGTTGTCTTATCGTTGTTGTAGGTTTTGATACTATTATTGTTGGTGTATTAGTAGTTGTTATTGTTGTTCTTGTTGTCTTATCGTTGTTGTAGGTTTTGATACTATTATTGTTGGTGTATTAGTAGTTGTTATTGTTGTTCTTGTTGTCTTATCGTTGTTGTAGGTTTTGATACTATTATTGTTGGCGTATTAGTTGTTGTTATTGTTGTGGTTTTCGTTGTAGTTGTTGTTTAACCAATATACAATTTCGAAATTTAATAAGGAGAAATTAAGAACTAAACTATGTCCCGTTATAAGTGTATCGAGGGATTTGAACCTTTATTCAAGAGATCTGTGTCAAACACGGTACTATAGTTCGTACACAAATACTCCTTAGAAAATAGATTATCCTGAATAAGGTGTATGTTCTCCTATCTATAATTCATTCATTACCCACACGTGACCCTGTCCTGGTGACGTCAGTAAACGAATCTGTCATTCCGACGACATTAACATAATACATTATCGACTTTCAGTCACATTACGTCATGACTGTAAATCACGATAAAAATAATATTTGTGATTTTGATTTTTTCTTCAAATTGTCAATAGTCTTTTACACTAGAGGACTGTCTATTATAAATATAATAACCCATTATATATATATATATATATATATATATATATATATATATATTGGGGATTTATCCCCTGATGATTGTCAGTGTGCTGTCTTGTAGGCCCACAAGGTCACATCACAGTTGACTTGGCTTACGCCATAATACAATTTAATTATCATTTATATATTAAGAAGATCAGACATGAATATAATACACACATAATCAAAGAGGTGTCTATCTATCTGTACCAGCCAAGTCAATCACAACAAGTAAACCAATAAAAACAGGAAGTCCATAAAGAAACTTGGCTTGTTAGTTATAAGTTATAGAATACACATCAAAAATAAATTAAACCAAATCACGTGGATAAAATAGCAATACTTTTTTCTGTGATTCAAAATTCACAGAGAATTGGCCAGAAACTGGGAAGGATCATTAAGGGGCACACTCTTGTTGACACAGCTGACAGATACACTAAATACAAGCAGACACCTGATATTAGGCTATAAATAAGGAAGGTGGTATTTTTTTTCAGGGTGGTCCAAAGTGAGAAATTGTGAAATTTTCAAATTAGTCGTAGACCATCCATTTTTGTTTCATTAGATAGGTCTTGAAGAGAATAATAAGTACATATATAACTTGACATTGTTTCCTTACATAATTTTGGAAATATATACCTCGATAGGGTAGAAAATGACCCCTGTAAGGTCCAACGCATATATTTTTAATCCACAGACATAAAAACAATTAAAATCGACATACAGTGAAAAAGAAGTTCAGGTGTTGTGCTGTTATATATTTTATAAAGAAATTAACCACAATATAATATGTTTTATGATTAGAATGTAGTTATATATACAAATTATATGCATGTAAATCATATTACGGCGACAAATATGATGAACTATTTTTCAAGTGAGACGGACAAATCCAATGGAAAAGAAGACATTGAATTGATGAAATTTTAATGTTGGACATAATCCATGGTCTCATTAAATCATGCATCAATTGTTTTATGTACATCTAACAAATTGAAATGCAAATAATGACGAACACAATGCAACTTTATCCCAAACAATTGCCTTTTGGTGTTTATCTTAGGCCGGCAAACTTGAACCAAACAACTTTTTTTTAACAGATGTTTAATTCTCTATTACATCTTAAATATTCACAATGTGCACGAAATATAGTCAAAAATAATATCTATGTATATTATTATACATATATCATATATAAAATAGGATGGATGGGCTAAATTAGGCATAGATTTGATCGGATTGTATAACAACCTAAACATGTTGAACTGACGCTGCGGGAATTTACGAGATTTGGCACTGGAGGACCTCTCGGTTTTTCCCATTAATAGAAAACATTCTCAGCTTTATCACAGTGGTGGTTTCCCTTTTCTAGCTCAATTATTAATAGATGTATTATTGTGGTTTAGATTTAAAAGTGATCGCAGACTAGGATAGTTTCGTATTTTCATAGGAACACAAGCATATTTAGAAAGAGTGGAATATTGGCAACAACATGGCTAGCTTCGTTTGTTAATATGTATTGCTAAGGCCGTGCGCAGAGGGTAACAGCAAAGACTATTTATAACAAGCTCTCTGGTTTTAACTAAAAAAATCATAAGTTCATTTAAAGTCTACACCTCAATAATATAGACCATGCAATATAGGCCTGCCCAGCTGAGAACAAAGAATATACATGGAATATTAACAATGTTTATGTTTGCGTTAACATGTTAGATATAGAGAAATTAGTACTTTAATGCAATAAGCGGCATCAAATCTCTTGTGCCACGGGTTCATCTACAGTTACAATCAGTCATTTGTTATCAAATGGATAGAATAACCCAAACTGCTTCCAGCTCTAAACAACCACTACTACAAAAATATGACATTTAGTCCAGATCAGTGAACTGTTTAAATTTAGACAGAATATACCTAGAGATGTAATAGACACATGCATCGACTACTGTAACAGATAACACCAGTAAATCTGTAACCAAGAGATTGGCCTGTTTACATGGTATCTCATCATCATCGAACTTCAAGGACTGAAAGAGAACAATATCTTGTAAATTAATGACTTGACTTGAACCAAGTGCATACACAATGTGTAAACACAAGTTTTCCCTTTTTTCAAGTTGGTTAAAGAATTTGATTTGATATGCATTTAAGTTATGAAGATCGAGAAGTATACCAAGCACATGAGCTGAACATTCAGGTACTAATTCAGGTGCTGGTAATCCTTTTTTTATATATATTAAAATATGAAATGGCCTGACAAAATTTCATGGGTTTGATGCCTTGTTTCTTATTTAATTAATTTTATAATACCAATTTTCACCATTAATATTTATAAATATTAATTACCATCACAGCTGGCCCTGTCTCCTGTATAGGTCTGCTATCTGTTAATACCTTCCTCTTTGATTTCAGTGGATGCATGCAGTGTATTTGGTACATCAAAAAATAGTTGGAATAGCATTCTAGATAAGTTTATCTCTTGTCTGGTTCATGAATTCCGTTTCAGTGAAGTGTATAACATACACTCTACAATTAGTATTCAAGTAATTAAAATTTTGTCTGAAACAAATATAGATCTAGATAAATCCTGCTTGGGCCTACTTCTTGGGTCATGTCAAGTAGGGGCGTGTCTACTTCAAATTGTTATGCTTATTTTTTAAATATCCTTTATTTAAAAAAAAGCCAGGTCATATCAAATTTTTACATTAGCTTTCAT
>JAODUP010001985.1:0-20079 GCA_025642065.1 Paralvinella palmiformis | reverse complement strand
ATTGACTGATGATGACATTGAATGAAGTATGACAAATACAATGACAACGAACCTTCAGTAAAGACAAACGATCCGACCAAACCGGGGGGGGGGGGGATGAAACTGATGATTAAATATGTTAAATATTGAAATTGTAGAAAACAAAGAACAGACAATATAAAATAGGAAGAACTCCCAGGAAGGACAAATGAACTAATCGGAATTATAGTAAGGTAAGAAACACGGAAAATGTTAATAAAAGAAAGGAAAGACTAATAACAAAATAAGAGAAAGGGTAATTAACAAAATAACAAAAGGAAACATAATTAATAACTCAAAGTAAAACTGGTTTAAAAAACTCTTAATTAATATAATAAATGTTAACTGAACTATTTAATTTAAGTTTTATTCTATCAATTATATATATATATCCATCTTAATAAACTATCTGTTTGTTTTATCAGATTATTATCTATATAGTATTATGATAATTCACCTTTGAGAGCTTCTTAGAAGTACAACCAGAATGATGGTGACGACAGCAACAGCAACAATGACTCCAAGACAGGAAACAGCGATAATAATATCATTTATGGAACTGTCAGAAGGCTCAACTAGGGTGACGTTGGTCTGTAAGCTTATTATATATATATATATATATATATATATATATATATATATATATATATATATACACACACAAAAAAACACCAGGAGAGAATATATGGTATGGACTTACACTACTTAGTTGGTCTGTTTTCTCACTGAGTACTGCCTTAAGTAATGCCGGGTTCACAGTTCTAAACTCAGAAAATGCTGCACGTTTTCGGCGTTTTCCAGAAGGAACTTCACATACACTAAGGAGATTTCCCGTGTATACCTCAACATATAACATCCACCTTGTATAAAAATGGAAATTATATATATATATATATATATATATATATATATATATATATATATATATATATATATATATATATATTATATATACATGTTAATGTATATATGCCATCCTCTGTACATATCACATGGTCAAGCCACGATGTAGTCCCTCAAAATGCACATACATGTACGTACTATGAGGAAGAGAGACTTGATCAACAATATGAAGACTGGTCATTAGAATATTCATGTAAAATGTTATCAAACACTGAGTTAAAAAAAATATCAGCATTGAAATCACCCACCACTGCAATACAACTAGATGGGGCTTACTTAATAAATACACTCAGTTTTACCAAACAGTACTAATATTTATCAAATTTTACATCCGATTCATATCGCATGTACACATTAATTAAGAAAAATACCTTGCTACAAACGGTTATGTTATATAACCTAGATAATATTGTCTCGTTTAAATAACAAATATCAACAAACCCAAAGACTTCCTCCACATAAAAGCCGACACTTCCGTTAGGAGGCCCATAAATGGGACCATTAGAAGTGTCAACTGGGGAAACTCGATGATCATTATGAACATTCTTCAATATATGAGACTCCTGTTTTAATAACATGAGTTCGTGCACACAGGGAATACAACAGGTTGACAAAACAGTATTCTAGAGTTGTAAGAAACTTTAACAGCTATTACAGTTTATGGATGACATTCTTCAATAATTTTACGGAAGCTTATTAAAATATCTTCGCACAAGAATGCCTGATGGCAAATTATCAGCATTATATAACGCATATGGATCAGAAGAAGTTACCTCAACTTTAAGGAAAGCATAATTGTCATATTTGATCTTGAGCTTCTCACACACTATTGTCAATTTCAGTTCCTATTTAGCATATTTGATTATGTCATCAGTTGAGGTATCAGGGGCAAGTCTCGACAGGAAGTCGAATGCTCGTCATATCGTTGATAATCGCAGAGTATTGGAATTATTCGATGTCCCAATTACAGGTTTTGATTTTCTGCGAAAAACTTTCTGAAAACGCTCAGCATCCATTGTGTATTATTTGGAGATATTTACAACATTTGTCACATGACCAGTCGGTGAGACTTGTGTTGAAAGAGCAGCAGCAGCAGCAATATTACTGTCACCTGATTATTGGTTCGGATGGAAAGTTCTTGGATGAGAAGATGTAGACACTGGTGTGTTCCAAGGATGGGAATTATCCCTCAACTTATGCCTCATGGAGGTACAGCTTACGGGTGGGAGAGGCACATAAGCAGGCTGACTCTGTACACTCTGATCAGCTATAAAACACACAGACTATACAACATTTATAGGCCAAGCATTCTTAAGGGTATGTTGTTTTTCCTTCAAATGCGGAATCTCCGTTCTAATTTGAATTAGCTTCTTTTCGGATTTCACTGAATTCTTTCACCATGGAGAAGAGTTCAATAGTATTCACATCAACGTATAGGACTCGGGCTAAGTTGTTTGCACAAAAAAGTAGGAAGCTCAGTTGTATTGCACTTACGTAGAGTGACAAAAATGTCTTGAACATTGTTTCTGCCCGTATTTCTATCTTTTAATATATCGCAATCCCGATTTATTTCACTAACTTCAGTGAGAAAAGCAGCTTCTTGGTCGGCAAACCTTCCTCAATATAATAGAAGTCAGACATGAACTTAACGAGAGGTGTTGATGATTGATGTTTTACGGCCACTTTTGTGCACATGGTAGGCTAAATGGGCTGAGCGACCTGCTATGGTAATGAAGCGAAGTCAGAGATGAAACACCCTTCAGATATGCCCACGCCGAGATTCGAACACGGGTAGTAGTGATATGTGGTCCAACACACTACCGCTAGACCACGGAGGCGCCCCGCTTAACGAGAGTGTTATAAACAAATACATAGAATTTAGTTAATAACGGGAGTTATGACGTCATCCTCAGAACAGCTGCTGACATTGGAGTGTGTTACATTCGTAGAACCCTTAAAGGAATTTACAGCCATTGCCTCAGTGTTCGGAGGTATGTCCAGAGATAGAATTGTTATCACCACTGACAAGATCTCCTAGCTCATAACCATATTTGGCACTATCTTGTGCTTCGTGTAGCAGTGTGCAATTTCTACAAAACAATTAATCGCCATGGAACGAAATGAGATTCTTCTCATGCTTTCTATGTCTTTCACGTGATAATCCATCACCGCAGTTCGAGCCAGGCCCACCAGGACTCATTGTAGTAATGATCCGTATATTCGTATGATGGCGCCACATAAAACGATTGTCGGCATTTTTGATTAACGAAATCTGCAAACAACGTTATGATTATGTTGCTTGCGTTTGCAATTGGTGGATAGGCGAAAAATACAAGGACTATCCCAGCAATAATTGTATCGGGATGGGGGTTGGTGGGGGGGGGGGGGGGAGGGAATACACCGTTTTTAGCCCAATCACCCACAATTGGGGGGGGGGGGAATACACCGTTTTTAGCCCAATCACCCACAATTAATTTTTTTCCAAGTCCACCACCCAAAATTCAGCTCGTACTAACATTCCCCGTTAAATATGACAAAGTTAGTTATAATGGATTTGCTAGTGGTTTACTAATAAATTTATTTTATGTGCATGATCTGTTAGCTTTTTAGAAGTATGCATTTGTGATAATATTCATCCTACATTGTGTTTTAGTTAGTGATTTGTTGTATGCCAACAAATCTAATTATAAGGATATATTGTCCCCTGTAGGAATTACCTATTTCGGCATTGGGCATTATAGTGTCCTCCGGATATATTATAATACGCGGTATCCAAGTGGACTATGTGGCCTCAAATTTCAGGTTGATAGGTCTGAATAGACAAAATAATGTGGTCGTGATGCCGTTAGATTCAGACATATCTGAGGAATAAAACTCATCTACCCGGTAGATCTATTTACATCTGGCTTCACTGTAGACGACAAAACAATAATATTATGTTCAAACGATGATAATTCTACATTCATTCCACTAGTGTATACTTAATTAAAGGAGTGTTCATCGTGGGAAGTCCTCAAATTATACCAACATTATTTTATCAGTCCATTCCCTGGCCATAGCAGACCACTAACATTTATTACACACACACACCAGCTATCATTACCGTTCATGATCATATTAACAAAATTAAAACGATATGTTAAACTGTTACATTATCTCCGATGAGATTTATTTCTTCGTGATTCTACATAAAATATACACAGTGTTCAATTTCCTGACACTCAACCACTCACCCACCAACATACATAGATTTGCACAAAACCGACCAACCATAATTATTATTTATCTAGTCTACCCATCATCCATAATTTTTCTATTGCTCAGACCCCATCACCCATGTATTATTAATAAAATAGCAGTCTAGGCCTCCCATATAGTTATAACTGGAATAGCCTTAAGGCAATAAGTTCATCACGATTTCGCCACTAATGAACTATCACATACTAATTACTTGATGACACTTGACATAGTTAATATTTTTGTTACTCTGTCTCTAGGTATCTCTGGTTTATGTTGTGACAGTTTAGTTTATTGCATTCGTTATCTTCATTCACACAATTGTCAGTTTGGTGAGTTTGTTTTAACTAAGTTGATGGTTTTACGTTACTGTTATTTTTGCAGTTTAAATATTTCTCTTTTTCAAGGAAACTTCCAAAACAAAAACAAATTTAATATGATGAATGAATTACTGGCAGAAATGCTTGACTACGTACCTCACATTAACTTTTACAGTTTTTGGATAACCAGCCGCTTCTTTGATGTAATCGTCTGTGAAAATCTTGTCTGCCCCGATAGGAGACGGTTTAGCCCTGTCAGTACACAAATATAAAACAGAGTTTTATCATAAAACATTGTATTTGGAAAACACACCGTCATAATGTATTATGCTGTTCTGACAATCTATCGTTTGTTTGTTTATCTGTTTTTCATGCAAATAAATATACGAGGAGGTTTATTAGGGGGGACGTTTGATTGTGAATGTAATGGGTATATTGGATTTGACCTATGAAGTCATCTGGTGTCGTAGAAGTTCAACTAAATTCAAGCCAAAATTACAAAACGATTCTCAGCTTGCACCGAAACCACGTATCTTTGAAGCAGCGTCAAATAACCGGGCCCAGGAACTAGCGTTACATATTAGCCCATTTACACCAGGATTATAAACGGGCCCCTGCTCAAGCATTAGATAAACTGCTCCTTGCAGTTGCAGTAATAATATTTTCACAGTTCTAACTTTGAATCTGCACCAGTGAAACCCAGCTTTTACAGCATCTGTATGGTACTACTCACTGCTTCAAGTTAGTTAACACAGTTCCTCATTAGACAGTAGTCAGCTATCCCAGAGAATTACTAAATTACTACAACATCGACTTAGCCATGAACCTTCTTAACTCTTATCCACCATGTCTGTACAATGGAATACGACTGGCGATTAAGAAGCTTATTCTCCTTGTTATTGAAGCTACACTGCATTCTGGATGTGACGATCGGGGGGGGGGTTCTTTCAACCAAGTCCTAACCGATAGAGTTCTTTATTTCCTGAGTAACATCAGGTATTTAGCTAGTATAAATGATTACTTTTTCCGCTAGGGTACAAAGAGTATCTATTGTTATCCTCGGTTATAATAATAATAATAATAATAATAATAAAGCAAATTGTATATAGATGTGTAGTATTGGAACTTCGTTTCCAGAATGACCGCGCGAAAATAGAAGCATGAAAGACTACATTATGGCGGTATCTTAATGTTTATTTGACTCATTTCATTCACACATCGCATAAAGTGGGACATCTAAACACATCGTATAAACTGTGATATGTAAACACATCGTATAAACTGTGACATGTAAACATATCGTATAAACTGGGACATGTAAACACATCGCATAAACTGGGACATGTAAACACATCGCATAAACTGGGACATGTAAACAAATCGAATAAACTGAGACATGCCACTTATCAGTTAGTTCTTTTGTTTATAATTTGTTCAAACATATTTATATGGTACTATGTAATCGTAATTGTTATTAGTGGCAAACAGTTTAATAACATAAACTTATAGACTGACCTGAAATCGACTGAACGACAACAAATATCTGGAGCCTTTACACAATAATCATTCAAAGCTGCAGCAATAAAGTTGTGTATGACCTTTCGCTTTAGGACAATCTGAAGTCATGAAGTTATTGTTTGTTTTACAAGAGATAGTCATAAAACCGTTAATAAATAATACATTGTCCATTTGACATGTGTGTTATTGTAGGAATATAATCCTTGGTTCATAGACAACAAACCTTCTTAACGGATATTCGCTGAAACTCTAAAATGACGCTTTGGCCTTTTTGGCTTTCAATTTCTACGAGAAAATGTAAAGAAACAAACAAATTAGCAACAAGACAAATAAAAAAGCTAAGTAGAGAAGTACCCGTTGAAAGATTTACTTAGTAAACGTGCAAACGAATGTAATTAGATAAAAGTTTCAGTGAGCAAATTCTTCTATACTTTAGAGATTTTTCAAAAAAGACTGGCATTCTAAAAGCAACAACATCAACATCTATTATAACATCCTTAGAGCATCGATAATTAGTAGGTGGTTAATGAATACAAGTGATGGACAGTTAGATCTATTTGTTGTATATTACATTTGTGTTGATGTCTTAAAGTAGAAAAGAAAACATTGGCTTTAAATCAACTTGTAAAGTACTCTCACCTGGACAATTAAAGCTGTTACAGACTGCAATATCCACCAACTCTCCAAAACAAGGTGAGCCCAGACATGTTCTTTTTCTTTCCTTTAGGCCATAATCACATGGTTTGTTACATGACGTGTATGATGACCACCCGGACCATGTTCCTGTTGGATAGTCACACCTGTAGCCACACGTCATGTTCCGACATGGAACTGGAAAGGGAAACCAACATAATAGTAGTTTATACTGTATTCTAATGTTTATGGTTAATATAAATAAAGAATACTTTGATGTACGAAATGATTACCGAAGAAAGAAACACAGATCTCGTACCATTCGTAGGACAAGCATTGGGATGACAATACGTCCGTGAGTCATCTCTACACCTACAGGTGTAGTTACCATGTCCTGGTGGTGTATTGACATTCCGGATACAAATAGCATTCGTGCCACAGATATCATTACAAGAGAGGATGATCAAAGTTAGCGTGACATCTGTGTACTGTATTTGAGGACAGTTTTTCAGAGCCAGTCGTACAGTGATATTTTGACTCGGACTCTCTAAGGTCCATGTCATGACACCTGTAGACGATATACTAACACCAGAAGGTGTACCACGTAGACTAAATACAACATTGATGGTACTGTCCGAAGATTCAAGTTGTATATTCATAGTTTCCGTAGCGACCTTGTACCATACTTTGTTTGAGATGAGTTGTAGTGAAACACCTAAAATGATCGAAATTCAAAATAAAGTTTATCTACACACACACACACACACACACACGTTTCTACCTCATGTTCTTATGTACTTCCACTTCCCTAAGGGCATGACACATTTGTCACGTATGAAAAGCTAATTATCTATGGTCCAAAGACTGACCAAGTAGTAAGTAGCATAAACATATTACTTGTATATAGGTTTGTGTATGTAAAGACATCTGGAGCTGGAACTTTATCTATGACTTGATTTATACATATTTATATATATTGATTTATAAACTGCACGTTTATGTTATATAAGCCATCTGTATAAAGACAAAGCCATATTATACTTAATAATCAAATTACAGTAAACGTACCAGGTTTTGGACTTCCACCTGTAATACTCTTTGATGAATTGCAGATGAGACAATCACTCACTTCCTCGCCATTGTTATAACATTTATTATCAATAATACAGGTGTTTGGCTGAAACAAACCGCAATAAAAATAAATCTCGGTTATTGTTAGAATAATGAAAGAGATTGAGCCATCCACAATAAATGGGTCGTGTGAAATAAATTACATATAAATCTTCACGAGAAAGAACAATATAAAACAAACGTAATGGCTTACTCAAGATAGTATACACAATAAACCGTCAACAGAATACTCAATATCACCAAGATATAAGTCAACATATACACGTGTCATAGATGTTATATATTCCACAAACCAGATATTGTTTATACTGTCATTATGTCGTCATAAACAATATATTGTTTGTACTGTCTAGTTTATGTCGTCACAGACAAGATATTGTTTATAATGTCGAGTCTATATCGTTATAAACCAGAGTCTGTTTTTTTTACCTTTTTTTCCCTTTTTTTTGTTTTATGTCGTCACAAACCAGATATTATTTGTACTGTCTAGTTTATGTCGTCACAAACCAGAGACTGTTTGTACTGTCTAGTTTATGTCGTCACAAACCAGATATTATTTGTACTGTCTAGTTTATGTCGTCACAAACCAGAGACTGTTTGTACTGTCTAGTTTATGTCGCAAAACTACGATAGGTCTATTGATCTATTTAACTTACTTTTTGTGAACAGCTGTCGTTGACACAGACTGTACATTTGGAATCCTGAACGGTGATAGATTTCTGCAGAGGAATACTGTAATGGACACGATCATTACTTATCTGTACTTTATAACTGTAGCCAACTACATTACCGGCTACTTCACTGATGGAAGGAAGTGGACATCTTACTAGAGTAGGTGTCTCTAATTGACCAGGATATGTCTTTTCTATTGTACCTCCGCCGTTTGGCTAAATTATGTAAAAATATTAAAATATCATTGTTTAAATCGATGATAAATTGAATAATAAACACACACGCACACACGCATGCACGTCTCCACACACATACGCACACACACACACATACACACACACACGCACGCACACACACAACCATGTTAATAAATGGCCAAGAGGACATATTCCTCGTTAGCGTAAATAATTGATGCTATATAATGAGTTGTGTAATGAGATAAAAGATAACCAAAAATATTATTGTAATATAGAACTGTAATTGGTAAGATGAATAATAAAGTCGAAGGCAAAATGAATTATTATTAATATTTTGTTGATAATGCACGCTTAATATACGACGGAAATAAAAGCAATTAGCTATTAACAGCCATATCTTTATACGGATTGAGTTCAAGTTACCTTTGTGATTTTAATCTTGCAGGTGAGAGTACGAGAATTAGCCACCTCATTTACAACTACTCGCATAACTCGGCATTCCATATCCGCCAAATCACAACCATCTTCAACAAGGTATTTCTGAAGAACTGGAACTTTTGCTTTCCTTATAGAACAATCGGCTCCCAGATAATCTGTAATTATAATAATTATTTGCTCATCCTCAAAAACCAACCAATCAATATCCACGGCCTGTTATCATAAAATTAAATCAGAATATATCAAATCTACGTCAGTTTCTAAGAATTTTATGTAATATGTTTATATGTAGATTAGGATACAATACATTACTGCCAAAAAGGTAGTCTGTGTTCATGAGGCTTGTGAAAATGCAAGCGATATAATAATAATAATAATAATAATAATAATGTAGATTTCATGGAGTGCCCTTACTAGCATGATGCATTTAAATATACATAATACCCAAATAAGATAATGAAATGTACTTAAAACCCAATACAAAATTTGAAAGGTAAATATTATTTACCTGTAAACGTAAATGTGACCATCGTTGGTTTTCGTGTTATAATACATACCTGTAGAGCACTGACAAGTCCCATCGACACATCTTCCGTTATTACTACAGTCTGCTGGACATAGGACGTTTGTTACAGCGGCTAGGTTATTCATCATCATTGTTGTCAGGTCACCTTGTCTGTCTGTAACATTCTGTGTTATGATCATTGCTACACAGATCTGCTCAAACTCTCTACGTCGGTCCACTGCCCACTCTAGGGAGTCAGTTCGCTGTGATCGTGATAAGTAATATCAATTGATATGGCTACAAACATTATCTGTCTGTCTATATCTATCTATCTATCTATCTATCTATCTATCCATCCATCCATTCATCCATCCATTCATATATATATATAATATATATAATCACCTTTTTCACATGTGTATATGGTGCCAATAACCTATCAGTTTTGTGTATGCTACATTGATATCATGATATCTGTTCTTCACAAACGACCACAATCATATGAACATCCTATGTGCATTACTTTGTATGAATGCATATGTTAACACTACATGTGTAAATTCCTTATCTATTCGTACAGCACATTCAGTTCCTAATTAACCGATTTGTTAGATATAAACCTGTCTCTTGTTTGGCCTCATGGGTAGAGTTTGGAACTATTTACCCATGCTTATGGTCATGTTGTGCGGGAGGTGGGAGGTTCTAATCCTAGCCCTGGCACTATAGTAGGATGAGTTTTTCATCCAACCAGGCAACTGGCAAGTTATCTCCACCGAATATGCTATAGAGTGTAAATTCTAATTTTATTTAGAATTTATTTCCCCAGTGAAGCAGTAACTTATAGACCCGTATGCATCTCCCTCACTTGAGGTTGGCAGCCATGTAAAATAACTGCAATTTCAGGCATTATTATTATTATTATTATTATTATTATTATTATTATTATTACATCCCAACTGTTGGCATATTTATTTTAAACACCTACCTGTACATCCTTTAGACATGTGTCTATCATGTCATTGTATATATCAGTGCCATTCACTTGGGTACAACTTGATGCGGCAGGACTACTATCAATAGCTTTTATACAAGCCTGGCGAGCCTGGTCTTCGGTAACCGATCCAGAATCCCAGGCCGGAAGTGGCCCATTATCCATGGTGTCAGGATAATCAGTTTATAACGTAATCAGTGACGTCATCAGTTTTGAACTGTCCTTCGTCTAAGGCGAGACATTTCAAAGAAATTTATAATTTGTTTATTTTATGATCATAAATATATAACAAATACTCGTCGTTGTAATTTAATATCTTTTCCGAAGATCTACAACTAATCGTTATGTTCCTGCCCTGAAATTTAGTTAGTGAATTATTGGCTGAGTGAATTATTGGCTGAGTGAATTATTGGCTGAGTGAATTATTGGCTGAGTGAATTTTGGTGAGTGAGTGAGTAAAAGGTGAGTATTTGGATGGGGGTGGTGGTGGTGAGTGAGTGAGTGAGTGTGGTGGTGGTGAGTGGTGTGGTGGTGGTGGTGGTAGAGTGGTGGTGGTGGTGGTGGTGGTGGTGGTGGTGGTGGTGGTGGTGGTGGTGGTGGTGGTGGTGGTGGTGGTGGTGAGTGGTGGTGGTGGTGGGGTGAGTGGTGAGTGAGTGGTGGTGGTGGTGGTGGTGGTGGTGAGTGGTGGTGGTGAGTGGTGGTGGTGGTGGTGGTGGTGGTGGTGGTGGTGAGTGGTGGTGGTGATGGTGAGTGAGTGGGGGGTGGGTGGTGGTGGTGGTGGTGGTGGTGGTGGTGGTGGTGGTGGTGGTGGTGGTGGTGGTGGTGGTGGTGGTGGTGGTGGTGGTGGTGGTGGTGGTGGGGGGGTGAGTGGTGGTGGTGGTGGTGGTGGTGGTGGTGGTGGGGGGTGGTGGTGGTGGTGGTGGTGGTGGTGGGTGGTGGTGGTGAGTGGTGGTGGTGGTGGTGGTGGTGGTGGTGGTGGTGGTGGTGAGTGGTGGTGGTGAGTGGGGGTGAGTGGTGGGGGGGGGGGGGGGGGGGGGGGGCTGATTATCTCTTGAAGATACGATTGTTCTCTAGGAAAATGATACAATTGGATGAAACATCCAATATATCGAGATAATATTGGAAGTGGTCAGAGCTCAGTGTACCATTATCAATTGCTCAACGGCAGCACCAGACGGCGCTTTATCGCCCTACTTACTAGTTTCACGTTTCTTCCTCTTTACTAAACCATTCCTGATATACTTCGGGATCAGAGCTCGGACAAATTCTCGGGGATTGTCGACGTCACTGAGCGGATCTTCGAGAGCATTCAGGCCGCATTTGGCGCCCTCTATCGGTGTATTGGTTCGGTTGTAGTTGCCCGCGCAGTCGCAGAAGAGTGCCGCCGCCTCATCTGGTGTGTTATAGACATTCCCTACAAACAAACTCTGTTCCTTCGATATCCTGAAAAATGAAACGACGCAGCTATAAGTGACAACGAAAGAAACGACTCCGTAAGTATGATGTCTATCAGTTAACGTGGAGACAGTTCTATTCGAAAACTTGACGATAACTGTAGATCCAATGTAGATTCAACGTCTACAAATGTTTTACCCTCGCGCACAAAATAATGTTTGGATTAAAATGGCATGTCACATTGTAACTTGTCTTTTTTATGGGCAGTTGATCGAATTGATAATCTTCTGAAAAGTGATTATACAAATTGTTGAAATATTTACTACTAAATACATCAAAAGTTAATTTTTACCTCCAGCTTTCGATGAATCGATTGAGCTCCTCCCAGTCAGTATACGTCATAGATGCGGTTTCACCATTAGGAATAAAGTCGTTTGTAGGATCATCATCGAAGGTACCACACAGACCCGACGTTTTACCTTTATCACGTGCTGATAATGTAATTTGGATATTGATACCTCTTGACCTCAGAGTAGCTACTACTCTAGCGCCCCCTGACGTCTTGATCTGTTTTAATATGCACAACAGTATTCGCAGTAAATATACACGATTAAGCCAGAGCATAAACAACCTCTAAGTACCTCTGTTACTTATTTATCTTACAGGATTTAATCGTAATAATGATTTATCACTTAAAATATGTTGTATTTAAATTTATCTTTTTTGAATTGAATTAAATTATTAATATATACTATTCTCATGCTGTACATGGCTTCTGGTCGCCATGTTGTATTTACTCCTATGTGACTGGTATTTTGTTTTTTAAATAGATCTATCAATAGTGTGTATTTGTATCACGTACCATATACTCTGTTCTGCTCGGATTAGCTGTCATCTGGATAAGGAAGTTCTCGTCGATAACCTCTAACCCATTAACCGGTCGATTTTTAGTAGTCAGCTTCAAAATGTGTAATTCATTATTTTCATTACACTTGTCTATTGCCAAGACGTATTTACCTTCTCGAACAACAACAGCACATGCTATAGAACAACCTGATCCACCACCTCTCTGACATGGAAAGTGTCGTCCTTGGATCTGGAGACGTATAAATATATATATATAATTATATATATATATATATATATATATATATATATATATATATATATATATATATATATATATATATATATATATATATATATATATATATATATATATATATATATATAAAAAAATTTTTAGTATACGTAAGAACAGTGTAGTTGTTATAGTTCTTACCTCAAATTTTCGAATGCTATTAGATCTCACATAAACAAAATATCCTTGTTGCATTGCAGAATATGATGATGATCTGGAATATAAAGTTATGATCTTGTATTACAAATCTTACACACAACATGATCCTTTAGTAACTTAATATAACATCAGAGAGCCTACGATACCTTTATGTTATCCTTTCATCCTAATATTATTTAACACATTACCTATCAAATGTCGTGATCCAGGGATCATATCGTATTCTACAAATACCTGGCTTCTGATCGTGAACAAAGATCTGTAGCGGTAACAAAATAAAGTGGAAACTTTATGTCATTTGAAAGTGCATAAATATTAAGAAAAAGAATTTAAAATGATTTTGGAAAGGCTATTGACAATATTTGTTTATTTGTCTTGAAATATTAACTTTAATATGTTCTATTGCAAGTTATATTTCTGCTGTAATCATGTAAGCTAGTTATTTATAAACTGTACTTCTATAGTCTTGTTGCATTTATTAATATAAAAGTCCAACTAGTAAAGATACATTATATAATAATAATACTGATAGTGTTATTATTATTATTATTATTATTATTATTATTATTATTATTATTATGCAATCACCTCTAGCGCCGGGTTTTTGTACAGGGCTAGTTATGATAAACTTATTGATGTTTTAATAAGATATTTCATATAATAGAGTTACTTCAGTCCATACGAGATGTAATAAAGACTTAATCCTTAGTAACAAGTTGTTCTTGTTTCAAGAAGAGTTTGATGTAGTGTATGTTATTAATATAGTAGTAGTTCATTAATAATAATAATAATACATGTTTTATATAACCCCTAAATTTTATATTAACCTATTGGGAAAAGATATCAGAATAGTGACACCCTGGCTTACTGCTTAAACGGCAAAAATGTGGCATTACTGGCTCCTTCCTAACATGGCTTTCTAACTACTGATCCGATCGATATCAACGAGTTGTGTTAAATGGCCAATTTTCATCATGGATGATAATACAGGCTGGCATTGCCCATGATTCCGTATTTGGTCTTCTAATTTTCCTGTTTTTATAAATGACATACCCCATGTACTAAAACATTGTTAGATCAGGACGTTTGTTGCTGATGCTTCCTTGTTTATTGGGGGTTGATGATCGATTAAGGGCAGCTGAACATATTGAACAAGCGCTGGAAGCTAACAATGTCTTGGAAAAAGCACGGTTAGTTACGTTTAGTCCTCTAAGAACCGAGTACCGCATATTATCGAATAAATCAAATTTAGCCGAACATCCTCTCATTCATATAGATGGCATTGCAGTAAAGCAAGTAACACACCGCAAGCATGTAGGCATTATACTGAGCAATGATTTCTCATGACATAATCATTTATGTTCATTCGAGAAAAGGCAAAATCTGATTTGAATAGACTATCTTAGTTTAAATATACACTAGATCTCGAAAGAGGGTACATGTCATATATAAGACCCATCCTGGAATATGGCGATGTGATTTGGGCAGATGGAAATCAGAGGGATTTAGAAAAAAAAACTGGATATGATTAAGAAATATGCTGCTCCATTGATGACAGCTTGATGTAGCACTTAACTAAGTAATGATGTGTTATGGCCATCTTTACAATCCAGGAGGCAAAATCACTGTCTGCATCTATTATACAAGATAATGACTGACCTGTTGCCGCCATATTTGAAAATCCTGCTATCAATGCGGGTGGCCAATCGTGCAAGATATGTTCCATGGGCGTCACTAAATGTTACTGTCCGGATATGCAAAACAATTTCATTCTCTAGATCATTTCTGCAGTATACCGTAAATGAAAGGAACAGACTCGACCCTGAGGTCCGTTGTGCAACAAATCTCCAAATCTTCAGGAGAAAATATTTTGTGCGGCACGAACATCGAAATAACTTATTCTACTATGGGTCACATTCTGTTAATATTCAAATGGCCAGAATAAGAATAGGTTGTAGTAGCCTCTTGTCACATTTGGGCTATAATCTTCACGTTGAGGATAATCCAAAATGCAAATGTGGCATTTCTGAAGAAGATTGTGAACACTATTTCTTTCATTGTCCAGTATATGTTAATCAGAGGAAGCGGCCGTTTCGTACGGTAGATCAAACCACTTTATCAGTTTCAATAATTCTTCGTGAAGATGAAATTATATCTTTCGAGGAAAATATCTCGTGGCAGCATGCAGTACATCAGTATATTATAGATACGGGAGGTTTCCAATGTTATCTTGATAAATATATTAGTGCTCGATGGCTTTCAAGTCTTCTAAATGTATTTTCACTAAACAAGGAGAGGTAATCACCACAAGTTAAAAGCGTTCAATTGTGTATATTTTTTAAATCCATTTATATATGCATAGCATTTTTGGGAATCAATAAATATTCTTTAAACTAATCTTCCACACCAGATACTAGAACTATAATGCTACGTCAGACGATTCAGGATTCTATGATATATATATATATATATATATATATATATATATATATATATATATATATATATATCATTGAAATCATGAATAGAGTGAATTACATTCAAATGACCACAAGGTCATAAATATTGCAATAAACTAAATCAAGTAAAAACAGATAGTACCATCAATATAATTTTCTATTTTGTGAATATTCAAATATTCAGATTGAGGATACATTCACAGTTGACACTGAGAGTTATCATCATGTTAGAGTACCATATGATTTCAGAAAGTAAGATATCTGATTTTATTATTTGGTGTCTATTCTATCTACAGGCCATTTAATACACCTCACCAATTTGTGAGTTTAGAAATAAATCTGTGAATGGGTAGCAGCACAAATTCGGTAACTTTGAGTATTTTTAGAATATATCTTTATCTAAAAACTGAAAGATGATATTTAGCTGACCAAACGGGGATACCCAAGGCGTATTGGATGAAACATCCGGAATACCAAGATGGTAACATAACGTTGTTTGTGGCAAACGATATGACAAAGTGAAGTATAATAGAAGCCGCAGTAAATGTTTCTCAGGTCATCATCAATTTAATTAAAAGGCCTGTTGAGTCACAGTATTTTGTTGATAGAGATACATTTAATATATATTTTAACTCTATGTAAATGAATAAACCAAACTGGTAAATTGATCAACGCATTTTGCTGGCGACTTTCGCCTTTGATGTAACGAACCTTTACTGTACTTTAATGTGATGAGGAACAAAGACTCACAGTAATGCTATCCAGCTGATAATTCCTGAATGCTGTATTAGGTAGAGCATTTACAGTGACATTGAGTATTACCGACATCGGGTTACTGGACTGTGGATCTCTCCGGGCCAATAACTGGAGTGGTCCATGTTCGTCGTAAGCCAGACTCTCATTCACCTTCCAGTCGTTATAGAACAATCTAGTATCAAATAAATAGATAAAGTTAGTTAGGTATCATAAAATGAGGCAGGATTATTCATTTTAAGTCATATTCACACTATAATAAAACTCTAAATAAACTATGACAATCAGGAAACCAACTTACTTGAAGGCACAAGAACGGATCTGAGTAAAGTCGTTCGTACTAGGCTGATACATGGCAATACGATTACTGGTTGCAGACACTGCTAAGATGGTAGCACATTGACCCACATTCTGCGTACTCGTTAAACAGGTTATTGGCAGCGAGGAGAAGAAGTATAAATCGGTTGGTTTGTCGTCACCTTCATAAAGGTCAATTATTCTTTTTGACGGCTAAAAGATAATATTTACTTTATTGTAGGGGGTAGGTGGAAGGAATAGAAGGAATAGTGATATCAAGAAAATATAAGGTAGACTCTCTTCCCAACGCAGCACACACACACACACACAATTCTGCCATAACGGTCTGCTAAAGCGCCGATGTAATAGTGACGAGTAGGTCATAGTATTTGTTGGATTTGTATGTTTATGAGGTATTTGACCCTCCAGCAAATATCACAAGGCATATTATGCTGCGGTTGAGAAAGTTCCGTTTTCTATGCGTGGAGACCATATTTCCCGGTCCCTGCATTCAAGAAAAGTTTATCTAGAGCTATATATTCCGTGCACTATTTACGTCTTTGGAGGCACGCCGTTTAGATGTTTGGCCTGGTTATCCAGCATTTAAATGACTGTAGCAGACAGAGTATGCTCTTAAAGCATGTACTCCTGACTCAGGAATAGAAACACTGCATCGCATCTCGAGCGGTTGGTGGGTTTTATATAACAACTTATAAAATTCACCTTTGTTGTATGTGGGAATAGAATTATCTTTCCTAGGTCCAGTTATGTCCAGTTTGTACTATGAGATTCAAGATTAGCTCTAATCTGCTTGTCAGAATAACATATAAGAACTACAATAGCAGACGTTAGGTCAGGTTTGAAAATGATAGCATAGTTCAAACAGTACGGAAGCTATGACGTACTATTACGGTCTGCTTCAGCGCAGATGTCAATCTTTTAATAGTAATTAAGATAAACAGTTTTAATAGTAGTCGCTTCGTGACGCCTGCCCGTTGTAAAAACTGATCTTTGAAGACAGTGACAATTGGGTTATATAGTTTATATAGTATTGCTTTGAAGAAAGATACAGCAATTAAAAAATAGCTATAAATAGGGCTGCTTAGATAATTAAGCTAAACATTCTCACTACTGCCGTGATCTGACTTGGGTGTTTTACACCCAAACTCCACGGCTGTAGGTGATTCGTATTTTGATTTTGCTTGGCGGCTTAGGGACTGGTGAGACATTACACATGTCTCAGCAAGAAAAGTCGCCACTCTGGATTCAGTCCCCTGAAGAAACGTCCAGAGTTTGAATTCACGGATCGAGATTCTCTGTGCCTGTGCCTTATTATACACAGCTAAAACACACATTGCCCGTGCCAGAGATTGAGGTTCGTGTTTTCTTTTTACCAATTTTGTAATATTTGATATAAAGGGTTAGTGACGAGTAGGTCATAGAATTTATTGGATTTGTATGCTTATGAGGTATTTGACCCTCCAGCAAATATCACAAGGCATATTATGCTGCGGTTAAGATGTTCCTTTTCTGTGCGTGGAGACTATGTTTCCAGGTCCATGCGTTCTAAGAAAAGTTGATCTAGAGCTGTATATTCCGTGCACTATTTGCGTCTTTGGAGGCACGCCGTTTAGTGTTTGGCCTGGTTATCCAGCATTTAAATGACTGTAGCAGACACAGTACGCTCTTAAAGCATGTACTCCTGACTCAGGAATAGAAACACTGCATCGCATCTCGAGCGGTGGCATTGGACACAGCTCGTGTGGTTGGTGTGTTTTATATAACAAGTTTAGTTGTATATATAATTCACCGTAGTTGTTTGTGGGAATAGAATTATCTTTCCTAGGTCCAGTTATGTCCAGTCTGTACTATGACATTCAAGGCTAACTTTAGTCTCCTTGTCATTAATAAAACCCTATATTATAATTATAGTTTGTATAGCAGACATTAGGTCTGATTTGAAAATGTTAATATATAGAACGGCAATTCCGCCATAACGGTCTGCTAAGGCGCCGATGTAATAGTGACGAGTAGGTCATAGTATTTATTGGATTTGTATGTTTATGAGGTATTTGACCCTCCAGCAAATATCACAACGCATATTATGCTGCGGTTGAGAAAGTTCCGTTTTCTATGCGTGGATACCATATTTCCCGGTCCCTGCATTCAAGAAAAGTTGATCTAGAGCTGTATAATCCATGTACTATTTGCGTCTTTGGAGGCACGCCGTTTAGGTGTCTGGCCTGGTTATCCAGCATTTAAATGACTGTAGCAGGCACAGTACGCTCTTAAAGCATTATAAGTACTCCTGACTCAGGAATAGAAACACTGCATCGCATCTCGAGCGGTGGCATTGGACACAGTTCGCGCGGTTGGTGTGTTTTACATAACAAGTTTACTTGTATATATAATTCACCTTGGTTGTATGTGGGAATAGATTTATCTTTCCTAGGTCCAGTTATGTCCAGTTTGTACTATGACATTCAAGATTAGCTCTAATCTGCTTGTCATAAATAACATTTAAGAACTACAATAGTTAGAATAGCATAAATTAGGTCAGGTTTGAAAATGATAGCATAGTTCAAACAGTACGGAAGCCATGACGCGCTATTACGGTCTGCTTCAGCGCAGATGTCAGTCTTTTAATAGTAATTAAGATAAACAGTTTTAATAGTAGTCGCTTCATGACGCCTGCCCGTTGTAAAAACTGATCTTTGAAGACAGTGACAATTGGGTTATATAGTTTATATAGTATTGCTTTGAAGAAAGATACAGCAATTGAAAATAGCTATAAATAGGGCTGCTTAGATAAGTAAGCTAAACATTCTCACTACTGCCGTGATCTGACTTGGGTGTTTTACACCCAAACTCCACGGCTGTAGGTGATTCGTATTTTGATTTTGCTTGGCGGCTTAGGGACTGGTGAGACATTACACATGTCTCAGCAAGAAAAGTCGCCACTCTGGATTCAGTCCCCTGAAGAAACGTCCAGAGTTTGAATTCACGGATCGAGATTCTCTGTGCCTGTGCCTTATTATACACAGCTAAAACACACACACACACACACACACACACACACACACACACACACACACACACACACACACACACACACACACACACACACACACACACACACACACACACACACACAGACACACACACACGTGATAATTATTTTCAGCTGAATTATGCCAAAAGAGAGCAAAACATTTCAGACATAATATTATAAGTTCAATCAAATAAAATGAATTTCGAATAATATTTTCTCTTTACAAGCATCAATTCATGATTTAACTACAAAATAAATTC
>JAODUP010001986.1:0-19797 GCA_025642065.1 Paralvinella palmiformis | reverse complement strand
GTATTATCTGATTGATAGCTAGTGTTTTAACATTGATAGTATGAATGTTTGAAGTTCATTGATCTATATAAACAGGAAGTTTATATTTAAATAACACAAACACAGACACATACACACAAACACACACATACACACAAACAAACCCCGCCCCCACACACACACATATTTATATACTGTATTACTGATTAACTTAATATAACTTAATATAACTCAAACTCTAACTATATACTTACACCTAACATCCAATGTGAGTGACTTAGATCTCTTAAGTTTTGATCCAGATTCTTGAGCTATACATCTATAAGTTATCTTGTTATCTTGTCTCTGTACCTTGTCTATAGTAAGTGTATTATCACTCACTATATGTCTACCATCATTAGTTAGGTTCTTGTTGTCTCTCTGCCATCTATACTCCATGATAGGTTTTAGATCAGATGGTATATTATCAGGTAATATGGTAGTAGATCTGGTAGAACATGTCATTATAAGGTATGTATTCTCTACTACTTCTGATAAGTTGATAGAACTTCTGATGACTGGAATACCTGGATCATCTATTAAAGAAATATAAGATATACTTTATAATTATTAATTAAAATAGTCTTATAACAGATAATTGTGATGGCTATATTGATGTCCAACATAGCATTTTTCTTTATATTAAATTTGTTATAATGGGTGATACTACTACATTTAGATATGTATATATAAAGATGCATGGATGTATACATACATGTATAAATACAAACATACACTTTATCATACACCCTTCTCATAGGTAGACTAAAAGTTCCTTTTGATGAACAACAAAATCCAAATAACTTATGCAATATGATTTATCAATATATATATATGCTACAGTCAATCTGTATAATCAGGTATTATGTATATTACTGATATATTCAGGTAATATGTGAATTGGCTATTGCTGAATGAAAATTAATTCATATTATCTGAATATTTCAGGTAATATACATGTTACCTAATTATACAGATTAACTGTATCACACACACACACACACACACACACACACACACACATATATATATATCACAAGGCATATTATGCTGCGGTTGAGAAAGTTCCGTTTTCTATGCGTGGAGACCATATTTCACGGTCCCTGCATTCAAGAAAAGTTGATCTAGAGCTGTATAATCCATGTACTATTTGCGTTTTTGGAGGCACGCCGTTTAGATGTCTGGCCTGGTTATCCAGCATTTAAATGACTGTAGCAGGCACAGTACGCTCTTAAAGCATTATAAGTACTCCTGACTCAGGAATAGAAACACTGCATCGCATCTCGAGCGGTGGCATTGGACACAGCTCGCGCGGTTGGTGTGTTTTACATAACAAGTTTACTTGTATATATAATTCACCTTGGTTGTATGTGGGAATATATTTATCTTTCCTAGGTCCAGTTATGTCCAGTTTGTACTATGACATTCAAGATTAGCTCTAATCTGCTTGTCATAAATAACATTTAAGAACTACAATAGTTAGAATAGCATAAATTAGGTCAGGTTTGAAAATGATAGCATAGTTCAAACAGTACGGAAGCTATGACGCGCTATTACGGTCTGCTTCAGCGCAGATGTCAGTCTTTTAATAGTAATTAAGATAAACAGTTTTAATAGTAATCGCTTCATGACACCTGCCCGTTGTAAAAACTGATCTTTGAAGACAGTGACAATTGGGTTATTGGTTTATATAGAATTGCTTTGAAGAAAGATACAGCAATTGAAAAATAGCTATAAATAGGGCTGCTTAGATAATTAAGCTAAACATTTTCACTACTGCCGTGATCTGACTTGGGTGTTTTACACCCAAACTCCACGGCTGTAGGTGATTCGTATTTTGATTTTGCTTGGCGGCTTAGGGACTGGTGAGACATTACACATGTCTCAGCAAGAAAAGTCGCCACTCTGGATTCAGTCCCCTGAAGAAACGTCCAGAGTTTGAATTCACGGTTCGAGATTCTCTGTGCCTGTGCCTTATAATACACAGCTAAAAACACACACACACACACACACACACACATGCACACACACACATACACACACACACACACATAGACACGCACACACATGCACACACACACACACACACATATATATATATATATATATATATATATATATATATATATACTCTGTTACATACTGTTTGTGTTCGGTAATAATCAGAAATGTGATCTCACCAGAGTTGAAACTTGAGAGTTAATCAGAATCTATCCACAACCTTTTCAGTAGGGAATAGAGTAGAAAACCTCTTACTAAAAGTAGGCAGCAGCTTACCTGTGGTGGCATGTAAAACATAGGGACACCATTGCCGCGCCGTTGATGGAGGGAGGTATGGATGTGGAGAGGATGGGTTGTAAAGGGCTGTCCGTTGGGTTAGTGGTAGTCACACTAACATAGTAGTGGTCCTTCTCCATTGGATGGGGGCGGGCCAAAATCAAAGTAGACGACCGATTTTATGTCAATAAAATAAACTACGAGGGACCTTAAAATATACGACGTATAGCGACGGACGTCCGCTGCTATTGAAAAGGCTGTATCCATATATGACATCAATAATAAAAGTGTTCCCATATTCGAGATGTGGCCTAACAAGAGAGGTCTACAAAGTCTTCACTGTTACATTATCAAGGTAAACATATGATCTTCTTATCAGACCTAATTGTTGTTGGCCATATTTACCTGTTTTTCTCAGTGCATATTAAATGTTAACTTGGTGTCAACATACACACCAAGATCCTTTTCCAGTTCTGTGGTCTGTAAGTTAACCTGGACTCCCTCTTTGTGCATTTGATACTCTATGCATGTATTGCTGCTACCAAGATGTATAACTTTACATTTGTTCAGCATTAAACCTCATCTGCCATAGGTTAGACCATTCTTCCAGGGCATCCAAGTCGTCTTGTAATAGTTGAGCTTGTTCTGGGTTGTCACTGTTCTAAAAATCTTTGTGTCATCAATAAACATCTGTATGCTTGAGTAGACCACCTCTGGCATGTCTTTAATGAAACAGATAAATAGCAATGACCCAACACACCTTACCTTGAGGGATTACACTCAGAACAAGCACTAACAGTGACACTCGGTGCCATTGACTACTATACGGTGATTTCTTTGAAATAAAAGTCCTCTATCTGTTTCCATATTTTACCTGATATGCCATATCCTTAATTTTGATCAGGAGTCACTAATGCGGAACAGAGACGAATGGTTTTGCAAAATCAAGATATATAGCATCCATATACTTTTCCATGCTCATTGCTTCTGTCCATTTGTCCAGAACTGCAAACAGTTGAGTGACACAAGAGCGACCTTTGATGAAACTATGTTGGTATTTTGTGAGGAGTTGGTTTTCAACTATATGATGCATAATACAGTCCCTGATGATCGACCCTAGAGTCTTACAGATAACTGGTGTTAGGCTTACTGGCTTGTAGTTGTTGGCCTGGTGTCTGTTACCTTTCTTGAAGATGAGGGACACCAACCCCATCTTCCAGGCAACTGGTATTTTCCCAAGGTTAAGAGACTGTCTGAAGATCAGGTATAGTGGTTCAACTATAATTTCTTGTAGTTCTTTTAGTACTCTGGGTGCAGCTCCATCAGGTCCTGGGGACTTGTTTGAATTCAACTTGGATTACGTTTTTGATACATCTCCCTGTGTAATTTTTATGTCCATCAATTCAATGTCAATTCTTCTATGTTGTAAGATGACCCAATTATATATTATCAGATGTATATGTGAAGATTCACTCAGAGGTAAACTTGTTTACTTAAATGAAAGGAATATTGATGAAGCCGGAGATATACTACTAAGACATGAACTTTATTATTGATTTTAGTAAAACAAATATAATAATGTTTTAATCATAATGAAACACTAATAGTGTCTTCTGGGAATGTTTTGAAATATTCTATTTGATGTTACTTAACCTGGTTATAGATAATTAGCGGTTATGGTTATTAACATCAATGTGTTTAATATTTTAGAGTTTATTTTTATGGAATGATGATATATTGGTGTCTTTTAGCTTTCCTTTTGGAGGTAAATTAATTAAACTAATTAAACAAAATATAAGCCAAACATGTAATAATATATATCTGAAAGGTTTGACCTTGAACAACTTTGAACATCAGGTATTTTATTTGGTATGATTCCCGGTGATAAGTATACAATTGGAGAGCTCTAACACGTCTTAGTGTAAAATAGGTTATCCTAAAGACAATCTTCTAATAACGATACATTGATCCAATATGTTCCTTATTAAAATATGTTAGGTAATAATATACTGTGGAAGATTAGCATATAATAATTGACTTAGTAACATATTACGAAGACAATGGTATTTTCACACACACACACACACACACACACACACACACACACACACACACACACACACACACACACACACACACACACACACACACACACACACACACACACACACACACACACACACACACACACACAAAAACACACACACACACACAAACACACACACACACACAAAACACACACACACACACAAACCCCCAAAATATATATATAAAAAATATATATATATATATATATAACCCTCACAAAATAACACACACACACACACACACACACACAATATATATATATATATATATATATATATATATATATATATATATATATATATATTTTTGTTGCCCCGGACACACATACAAAAAATAACTAACATAAGGACAAAGGTATATATAAATATAAATAAGCAGACATTAAAACATCCTGACATAAAGATAACAAAAACAGAGATAAATCTCTATGTTACAATTTCCATTATATCTTCAAACGTAATAAATACATTAATTAACTTTTTTATCTTTTACTGGTACATGATATTAAAGATGATTGATTCAATTTATTATTATAAATTATTACTAGTTAGTTGATATATTAGATCTATATCTACTTACCATATAACATTATCCATGCCATGTTATTTATCACTGACGGTGAGAAGGCCTCATATCTAACAGTACACTTATAGTTATAGATGACGTCATCAGGTTGTAGATTATTTAGATTTAAGCTAATTATTTTAGATCCAACTTTTATATTTGCTGTAACTCGTGTTCTGTATTCCTCTTTACAACCAACATTGTTTGGGTTATAACCATTCCAAATACAAACTGATATTGATTCTGATGATTTGTCATACTGTATGCTGACACTATACCAATCTTTAGTCAAAGGTTCACTAAGTATCCATGTTAATGTCGCCGACTTTCCTTTGTAAGAACCAACAACGTTTGGCCAACTAGTAAATGTTGGAACTGAAAATGATAAATGTTTAAAATTAGTTTAATCACGAACACACACGCCACCATAGGTGTATAAGCGTACATACACACATGCCCACACACTAACACGTGCTATATTAATTTAGATACATCTAATAATAATAATAATAATAATAATAATAATAATAATAAAATAATAATAATAATATGTATGTGTGGGGAGGGTTATTATTTTATTAAAGTATCTAATTATACTTATTATATATACAATTATATTAGTAAGATATATTTCCCCCAAAATACTTACTAGATGATATAAGATGACAACAGCTAATTAACATCACAATCACATAACTTTTGGGAAGCTTCATTCTTATTTTATAATCCTGGATCAATATCTGAAATGAATAATAAAGTCTTCAATCTCACATTATTTACTTAAAGTACGTGTAACTATGTACGTTATTGTAATTTCAAATTTTGTTAGATGTTATACTCGCGAATCAGTTATGTGTGCTTAATATTAAGAATTAACTCGTATCGTGAAAACTATTTTAATGTGTAAATGTGTAATCTCAGAACAGTTTATCTTTTACGATGATAAATATTCAAAACAAACTAATCACCTATAATGGTGGTGTCCAAAAATGTTAACTGGAAATGACAAACAATACGTCACAACTAGATTTATATAAATAAATAATATTATAGATGTCTCCTTTACCTTTAATTATTGATATCCATTATCAGTACTGATATTAGACAACAAATATCCGTCATATAATGTATATTCTCTAACCTAAGGTATAAAGTTGTCACCTGCTTATAACCAGGAAGTTAACAGAACGTGACCCATATAAAAACATGACCCGGTAGTACAATCATTATGCTAAATATTAAGGCTACCATTTAAATATATTATATTTTCTTTTGGTCCTTTATAAATTATAAATATTTATAATATGGATAAATTTAAGTCAAAATACAAAGAGACATAACGTTAAGTGTACAAATGTTTTTGTAGAGAAACAATCTCCTCTGAAACCTGTGACCCATTAACACGTCTTAATAATAAAATAAATAAAGAGTTGAGATTAACACCCGGGGAGAAATATGATAAAATAAATGTGTAGGTGTGTGTGTGTATGTGTATGTAGGTGTGTGTGTGTGTGTGTGTGTGTGTGTGTGTGTTTAGGTGTGTATATGTGTATGTAGGTGTGTGTGTGTTTGTGTGTGTGTTTGTGTGTGCGTGTCCAAGGTTGGCATGTAACGAAGTCTACTTGAGTAGTTTTTTTTCAAGTAATTAGAAGTAATGAAGTAAGATATATCAACTAACTACTTTTACTTGTAACGAAGTTTTATTTTATTATGGTACATTTTAGGTCGCGATATTTTCGTCACTTTTTAGTCATAAGTTACATCGCCTGGTGGCGCTCCATTCGGGCATATTTTAATCACCCCGGTCAATCCATTTGGCAGTTGATTGATTTATGGTTTACGACCACTTTTGTGTACATTATAGGGTAAATGGGCCGAATAACGCCCTTCAGATATGTCCTCGTCGAGATTCGAACACAGAGGGTAGTGATCTGTGGTCCAACGCACTACCAACCAGATCACAGAGGGGCCCATCCATTCGGCAGGACAAGGATTGTTAATACTATTCGCGTTCCGGATTCAGAGTGATCAGTTTGAATTCTATAGTGAGTATTGTGGAAGTGAGTGTGGAG
Organism: Paralvinella palmiformis; assembly: GCA_025642065.1. Classification (NCBI taxonomy): domain Eukaryota; kingdom Metazoa; phylum Annelida; class Polychaeta; order Terebellida; family Alvinellidae; genus Paralvinella; species Paralvinella palmiformis. The sequence goes on along the minus strand of JAODUP010001986.1, from coordinate 12,778 downwards.
ATGAATGGAGAAAGCGGCGAAGGGGTAATGGGTCTGGGGCAACACCCGTAGCCATATCTGTCGACGATGTTTCAATTCTTGTCGAGGAAGAGCTTAAGGTTCATCAAGCGACACCTGACTGCAATGCAGAGGCAACACCAGATGACCAGGCATCAGACCATTCAGATGAAGATGACGACTTCTCTAACGCAGCTTGATGACTATCTGCTGAGTCCTTCTACAGAGACGATGACAGTCGGGGAATGGCCACTCATCAAGTGGCTATTCTTCGAAATAAACACTCTATGGCCAACTAGTGCTGCATGGGTGCGTCTGTTCAGTGCAGTCGGGCATATTTTCACCCCAATGAGGGCTCGCACTGGCTACACCAACTTTGACAATCAACTTTTATTGAAGTTGAACAAGGACTATATTAAGTGATCTCAAGGTGGCAGCACAAGTACACGTCTGTAAATGTTCTTATCTCCCGTATATATTTGATCATTAGTTTTTGTTATTTCTACTTTTATTTCAATTACTTATAGAAAATAGTTTTACTTTTTACTCAAGTAGTCTTTTACAAGTTTACTTCCACTTCTACTCAAGTAGTTTTGAGGAGACTTACTTCTACTTCTATTAAAGTACAAAATAAAAGGCACAGGCACAGTGAATCTCGAACCGTGAATTCAAACTCTGGACGTTTCTTCAGGGGACTGAATCCAGAGTGGCGACTTTTCTTGCTGAAACATGTGTAATGTCTCACCAGTCCCGATTGTTTCTTTAAAATAAGTTTTTAAGCCGCCAAGCAAAATCAAAATGCGAATCACCTACAGCCGTTGAGTTTGGGAGTAGAACACCCAAGTCAGATCACGGCAAGTACAAAATAAAAGTAGTTCAATCAACCCTGTCGTATTGTGTGTGTGTATGTGTGTGTATGTGTGTGTGTGCGCGCGCACAAGTTTATCGTATACTTAGCAACGTATGGCACCTTAGGTAGAATCGTTATGAATATTATTACTTCTTATAATATAAAATAGTATATGTTCTTAATAAAGTATTTCTAAAGTATACTTGCTACAATATGTTATGTCATTAATGCGTAGCTGTAAACATTATTTCAAATAAGACAAAATAGAACAGCCAAATAGGTGTTTTTGTTGGATTAAGAATATTAGGACGTTTTAAGGTGTTTTCTGGTTGTCTTTTGGGAATGGGCGAACCAGGCAAAGTAAAGGGTAACATGGGGTAAAACGGTCCCTCGCTTTATCTACCAAACGAGTGAACTCGAACTAATGTTGAATAGTGTAACATGATGCTGCCACCTGGGGAATAATCTTAGTGACTGTGAGGCCAAGCGCTACCAATTGTAAGTTCACAAACCTTCTTTAAAGTTTTGCTTACCATGTGAGTTAATAAACACTCTTTGGTAAAAGGGATGCTAATATGTCCACCGTGTGATGATTAGCCAGAAACTGGTACTGATGCACTTACATCTAGATACGTTTTCAGCGACTTTCATCGAAATGGGATTGATTATAAAGAATTACACGTGAAGGGTGAATAAATCGCCACAGGTGTATATGGGGTAAGACGGCCCTGTCAGAACAGGGCAAAACGATCCCGGGGGCCGTCTTGCCCTGGCATGTAGTACCAATATAGCATATAAATGCAATAAAGCTGTAATATATTTATAGCATACAACATAACTTAAATATATATATAAACCATTCGAGCATATAGGAATATATATATATATATATATATATATGTGTGTGTGTGTGTGTGTGTCGTGTTTGTGTGTGTGTGTGTGTGTGTGTGTGTGTGTGTGTGTGATCAATACGTGACATTTAAGGGTATTACATTTAGTAAACATACTCAACTTTCATTAAAATGTTTTAATAATAGCAATTCAATCAGAAGCTATAACACATAATTAATAACTTTTATATAAACCATTGTGCAGTAGCTAACCTAACACGTGTATACAGAACATCAGAAAGTATGAAACTTTTATTTGTCGAGCCGTGATAGCGCAGTTAGTTAGCGCGAAGGACTCGTAGCGGAAGGGTCCCGAGTTCGAGGGTCAGGGAAATTCGATGTTGTCATGTTGGCACCTGGTTCACTCATCCAAAAACTGAGAACATGACAGGATATGTTGGCTATGTATTTGAGTGATAATGTGATAATATAACGTCAACAGTTTTTTTTTCTCTCTAGTAGTCTAAATTACTCTACTCGCTAATATAACATATTATATTACTATATTATCAATTTATCTAAAACCGTAGAAGATAAATTCCTGACACGATAAGAAGATATATATATATATATATATATATATATTTTATATATATATAAATTCAAACAAATAGACGTGTCGCTAATAAAAAAGGCGAATAAAAGACAATAGAATATTGGTAAAAACTCAAAAACAAATTTACAAAATATATCCTTGTCGTGGATATTAAAAAAGGTATTAACACATGAATACACACACATACACACATAGAGAGAGAGAGAGAGAGAGAGAGACACACACACACACACACACACACACACACACACACACACACACACACAACATATATATATATATATATATATATATATATACAGACACAAGAACTACTGAAATTTAGTATAAGTAAATACTTTTGACACGCATCTGCAACCAAACCTTATTGGTTAGATTTGAGTTGAGATCTGTTAAAGTATGTCATTGATTGTCTCACATCCTTGTTCATCTCCAATCGTAGAAGACAAATACTACTGATAAGATAAATAAAAAGTTAATATACAAAAGTTCATCCCAAACGCGACATGCCACACTTTTACCAGTCCACATAAACACTACACACAGAACACAAGAAACAAAGAAGCATAATTTATTCTTACAAGTTTATAACATACAGTACGCCCCAAACTATTAACATGGCAAATATACACATACTTCATCCTGGTTCACCAATTTAAGTTCTATATATGTTTTTATTATTACCTCGCTAATCTTGCGTAACATTATTACAGATACATTTTGTTGTATGTACTAAGATATACTATCTATGTTCTATTCATATAATGATTATTTCTTCATATCTCTGTCAGATTTGCCAACTTCATAAAGCATGTACCTTTAATTATGAAATATATATCTCACAGCTATTCACACTAATTATCAAGTTATATGGAATAAACTATTTCTCATAGTTTGTAACATACCATAAATCTAATACTCTTAAACATCACGATTAATGATATAATTATTTCATTAAATTATACCATATCTTTTCAAACTGTTCACAGATGTACATTATATATTACTAAGAAATGAAGAATATTTCCACACAAGAATACAAATTATAAATTGAAAAATAAGACTTAATACTGGGAACTCTTTAACAAAGATCATTTTTATCATTCAGAAAACAGTAAACCAAATAAGTAACATGTTAATGAAGAAAAAGATATAGTCACAGATAATTAATGAATTAAAAATAAAAATATTCATCAGAAAATGGAATAAATAAAAAGATAAATCTTAATATACAATGAAGAAATGTAAATATTACTGTTTTTGGCCACCATAGTGCACAAGGTAGGCTCAATGGACAGAGTGATCTCCAAAGGTAATGTGGCGAAGTGAAAGATGAAACATCCTTCCGACATAGTCAAGCCAGTGTTTCAACCCAGGTGGTATTGATCTGTGGCCAACCACGCTACCGTTTAGGCCATGGAGGCGCACTACTATAATGAAGGAACTATTCAAAAACTATCATACAGTTAATTAATTAACGATCTGGGACATACATTATTATTACGTATATATATATATATATATATATATATATATATATATATATATATATATATATATATATATATAAATTACTCACAGTCAAAACGTAATAACTTTTATATTCTTCTGGGTTTCTGTTTTGTATATAATATCATAGAACATTATATGATATAATATAATTTACTCTATGCAATTTTATATAGATGGTTACAGATGATAATTTATACACTCGATATTCTATTTGTCTAATCAACATTTGAATATTCATTAATACAGTTAATAGCAATGATTTTATCTTTAAATAGGACATTACTTGTCCGGAATGTCATTTCTTATTTCTCTAGGGTAATAGAGGGCGTTATAACACTGTATAATATATTTTAATGTTTCGATATATTATCACAATTAAACACTTTACTTAATAATTAAAACTGCTTACAATTTTTCTATCGTTGTTTTTTTAGGCCTTTGATGATGTTAATTGATTTATTAATTAATTAATTATTTTCATTATTATATACAACATTTATATAGCACTCTCTATAATATTGTACAACATGTTCAAAAGTGTGTTACATGTAAAATAAGACTAATTATAATCTATAATAGCAGTGGAAAGCTTCTTTTATATTTTTTATATAAGGGTACTGGAAAATAGGAAACACCTGTGAGCTCCGGTGGCCTAACGGTTAAGTTCCCGGCACTTGGTGACAATGGTCTCAGGTTTGAACCCCGCAAGAGGTCGAAACTTCTCCAGAAATTAATTTATCGGTTCACAATATCGTGGGTGGATGACCACGTTAAATGTCGCTGCCGTCTCCACTGAATTATTTAAAATAAAGGGGGACGTTTAACCCACTGAGGACGTAAAACACTCTGGCAGTGACCACCCTCAGGGTATTTCGGCTCCATCTTTCCGTACTGCACCCCTGTGAGTGGTGGGGGAGGAGGTTTCTCAACCACACCAACATAGAGGCTGTGCTGATTAAACGACAGCCTGGGGATTCTCCCCGAATAACAAAACAAACAGAACAAGAAAAAGTTATCATTCTCTGATAGCTCTCATTCATTGATATTAAATTACAAAGATACTAATGAGATATAACTTGATAAACTTGGAAATCATCACTAACCACATTGTGTTTTTAAAGTGTGTTTTTATCTGAGTGGGGTTTTGTTCGATGGGGATTTTGTCTGATGGGGTTTTGTCCAGTGGGGTTTTGTCCGTTTACAGACAGGGAAGGCCATGTCTGAATTTGCCTTTTTCTAATTTTTGTTTCCATTTTGTTTGTGAATGTTTGAGCCATCGAATGGTTGGATTTGGATAATTAAATACACATTTTCTGAATAAATCAAATCAGCCCTTGCCATTCCAGACATAGATAAAATGTTCCTTGCTGTTTATTTAATCATAATTCTTGTTTCAAGTTTGCTCTTTTTTTCGCAAAAAAAAGTTGACCGGCCGCTTGAACACGTGGGGTTAGATGTCATGTAGCTCAGAGCACATATTTCACCCGAGTGCATCTCGTGATTAGAAAGTTAGATCTACCAAGTGCTATCTTACATAGCGCGATTTTTTGATCATAAAACGGTTGTTTTAAATATTTGTTTACGCAATTTTGAAGAGAGTACAAATGCAAATACGCAGGGGATGTACATTTAACATTTAAATAACTTTTGTCATCTAAACATGTTGTGGGATGTATGACCCCCGGTGTTGTTTGCAACGACAGCTATGTCGTCATGACGACGAAGCCAATCACTTGCTCCGCCTGCATGAGGAATGACGGTACATGTCAACTTGTTACAAACAACACAATTTTTTTTCACATGTCACTGTATATTTGGCAGGGTTCAGGAGATTAAACTCGGTTCGTGGGATGGGGCCATGCTCTGGATACAGCCGGTGAATCATGGAAAGCAAATGCCGATACAGGAATTTGTTATGCTTCTTATCCATTTAAAATCATGACAAATACATTTAATACTTACATTTAACCAGCTGGTATGCAAAAGCAGAATTAAGCAAGTCACTTGTTTAGTTGGAATTCCGCAATCGATTTGGCTGTAATTTGTAATCCTGATAGGGCTGTAAGATGGCTGCTCACCATTGACCTAAATTTCTTTTAGGTCAATGGTATAAACCCAGGAAATCGAATCACCTCTACCTGGCGAGTTAAATTGGGTATTTGGCAAGGGAGCCATTGAACTTGAATTGCTTTAAGGCGCTTTAAATTTCAAAACATAATTAAAATATCTCCCAAGCTCATACAGAACAAACACATTGTGTACATGAATACACTGGTTTGTGTATTATAAATAGGCTAATTTAAATAAGTGTGTTTTAAGAACCTTAATACATATTTTTAGCTTACTACATGTTTGATATGGTTTGACAACTTATTCCACATAACCTCATGCTCAGAAGGCTGTGTGGCTTTGGGTAACGTCGAAAGTGAACAGGACTCAGATAGGAGCATTTTCACATATATATACTTTTAAATCAGGTCGCTTAGACACAGTCCCGATGTCCGACTCAAAACTCTGAATATGTGAAACAGGTTCTTCTACGGTGATTTGAAATTTACGGAAAGGCTGTGCAGTTGGAACATAACTGTTATATATTATCGTTTTAAAGACATGCAGCGCAGTTCTAGATTCGAAAACATAGAGATGCGAGGACGTTCTTGTGTAATGCAAGAATGGCAATGGAGCAGAAGTTAGCTTGATGCTATTACGTGTATGCAAACACCTGTTCTGAGAACAGAAATATACCCATTGACAGTGTTGTTCGATTTAAATCACTTTGAAAATGACAATACAGATCCATGATATAAAGACATATAGCATATACACTGCATCGTGGATCTTCATAAGCACAGCACATCCAATTGGAATGTGAAACACCCACCACATCAATTTGGGTAATCACCCATCCAACTGGAGATGAGCCTTTACTTCTATAAACACACAATAGACTGACAGGCGAAGCCACATACAGTAGGCACTTTGCTTCCATGTGGTAAATTAGATGAATTTGGGGATGATCTGACACGTGAAGTCACATCTTTTCTATACATTTAGGGGATTATTGAGTTAATGTTAGGCACTTGTTGTTTAGCCAGGATGGGTATATAAGGTGAGTATTCAGACAGGTTCACTCTCCCCGAACTTCACGCCATACACGTCACCCTTGCATGGCGCGAGGCACAAGACAGACACGAAGACACAATCATACACTCAGACTCTATGGCAGCCATCAAAATCCTGGCACAAACAAAAAGACCAACATATCCAGAAATCACAACGAAAATGATTAACTCCGCCTCTGCATTAAGCCAACGTGGCAGTCTAACCACTCTATATTGGGTTCCCAGCCACACAAATATCGAGGGTAATGAACAAGCCGACGCCCTGGCCAACGAAGGCACTAACCTAACCAACATCCTACACACAGAACAGACACCAGGTGCCAACAAACAGATGATAACAGAATATCTACACAAACAAATAACACCAAATCAAGACACAGCCAAATTAAGTACCTGGTACAATAAAACCATTGTTCCCGGCATTCACATCATAAATAACAGAATAGCAGACGTACACATACGTCGCCTCCGCTGCTGGGTGCACACAAAAAGCTTTGTCGGCCCAAATAATAAAGCACTCTATTTACATTGTAACCAAAACGTTGACCCCGTCCACTATCTAATTAATTGTCCCGCCTTCCCAGCCTGCCGACAACCTCTTAAACAACTCTTAACTCCGGCACAACACAACCTAACCGACGCAGAACAAGCAGTCATTATAATACACAAAGTCACAGCCACGCCACACATAATAATACCTTTATTTAAAAAGGAACCATACATCTGGCAAAAACCAAACACACATTACATCTTTTGTAAAGGTTGGGCACCGGTAAGTCCGGGACCGGAACTTTACACATCCATTTCAGATACAGAAACTCTACCGAGAAGGACTCCACCATAAAGGCTGTGCCAAACAAGGGACAGCCGGGGGATACTGCCCGAACTACAAGCCAAAAAAAAACACAGGCTCACTATTGATAGTTATATCATGCTGAATACAATAAATTCCTTGATGCTGTAAACTGTGTGACAATTTTGTGAACAATTTAGACTACTTTATTTTGTAACTTATAGCTGATATTTTATCAGTATATATTCATACTTGCCAACTTCACAATGTCTGGCAGAAAACAGGATTATATGTGGTCATACTTTGATAAAATTAAAGTTGTGGAGAAAGCAGGGTGCCAGGCTACGTGCAAGAAATTTGGCAAAGAAATGCACACACTGTTGATACCAGTACCACTCATACAGTTCCAGTTGTTATCCATGTAACAGGTCAGGTCAAATGTGCCCTCGATAACTTTGACATGCAAACAATTTCAAGTGAGAAAGCAGCCATCGACATTTAAATTACACGCTTTATATACGCTACCAATTATCCGTTCTTCATCGCCGAACACCCAGAACATATCACACTCCTGTCAATGCTTCGCCCGGGTTACAGTCCTCCTAATCGCCAACGTGTCGGTGACCAACTTCTTAAAGAAATCTATGAATCGATGCAGTCAAATTGTAAGGACATACCTCAAGATCAGAATGTATCGATGATGTTAGACGGTTGGAGCAATGTCCACAACGAACCAATCGTTTGTGTTTCTGTCGCAATACCAGATGGACAGAGCTATCTTACTGAAACAGTGGACACACCGGGTCATGGCCATACTGCTGATTATCTACAGGAAGTCGCTGAATCTGCTGTAGTTTCTACAGAACGGCGGTTTGGCTGCAATGTTGGTAGCTTTGTGACACACAATGCACCCAACATGGTAAAAATGCGGCGACAGCTAGCTGAAGACGGTGATACATATATTATATCATATGGCTGCTTAGCACACTACCTGAATCTTTTAGCAAAATATGTGGAGATAAGTGGAGTGAAAGAACAAATTAGTCAAATCGTCAACTATTTCCGCAATCATCATCTTCCTGCTGCCTGATACAAAGCTGCTGGGGACAATAAACTTGTTGTGCTTCAGGAAGTTCTCTGGAATACCCTTGCTGATTGTTTACAATCTTACCTGGATAATTGGTCTATTATCCTAATAGTGTGTGATGATCACAAAGACAACATTTACTCTAAAATATCGAAGTAAGTGCAGGACATTAGCATCAAAACAAATGCAGAAGACTACCTGAAGCGCATGAAGCTCATCACCGTAGCTCTGGCCAAAGTGACACTTGCAAAATCAGTGATGCTGTCGAAGTTTGGAAGGAACGGTCACACGATATGGAGGCATCACAATCACTGTCGCAAGAAAAGTGCAACATCACTATAGACAAGCACAAACTGATACACACTACCTCGCTAATACCATTGATACCCATTACATGAGGAAAAGCCTGTCTAGTGCTGAAAGTGATGCTGCTTTAGAATTTTGCAGTCAGAATTAAGCATCGTGCCTTTCATCGATTATACAATTCCGTAGTCAGTGACCCATTCAAGCCCTATATGTTTGTCGATAAGTTAATTCATTCAGTATCACCCCTTACTTGGTGGGAATCACACAAAGGCCGTTTGGATAATTCCTTGTTAACAATTTATCGCCAGGTGCTTGGCGATGTTTCATCTAGTGTTGTATAGTACATTCCAAACTGAGGAACAAACTGGGAGCAGACACAGCATGACAACTTGTGTTCGTATATAAACTGTTAAACCAACGCTGTTGAACCGATTATCTATATATCTGGACTACAAGTAGATAAATAATTATAATAATATGTGATATTTATATAGCGCCCTATTCAGCTAGAAGCTGCTCTAAGACGCTTTACAATATTATTATACTTGACTCAGATCTGTTATCACCCAGTACATATCTCAACTCCAAAGGGAGCATACAACACATGATGTTATTATAGGCGCAAATCGTTACTCAAGCACATAGCCATCGCGTCTCGTCATGTACTCATGTTTTATGAATGAGTGAACCAGTCGCCATATGACAGCATTGCAGCTCACGGAGCCTCGACCCGCCCGCGGTCGTTCGGCTACAAGTCCTACGCTCTAATTACTGCGCTATCACGGCTCGACAAATCTATCATATATATGTGAACATAACAATTTTCATTTACAAAAGATCAAAAAAGATATAAACAGGTCTTCGTTAATTTTGTGTGTTAGGAAATGTTTGAATGTTGTTGTTTTTATTAAATAAAAAAAATCAATTTAAATTTTGAAAATCTAAAAAACCTTTTTTAAACCGATTTTTTTTAAATCGATTTTTTAAACCCTGCGCTGGATCCGCCTCTGAATATTGCAATATACTACGATGTTTTAGTTCTCACAGTGACATATCTGGCTATCTTAGTAGATTATACATACAGTAAGTTGGTCCCTTCTTATAAAGACTATTGCCGCTATTTATAATAATTATCACCAACTTATCACAGTATATCGACGATAAAAGTCTCTAATTAAGCGAAAATTGAAATAATTATGATACTATAGTTATGTATATCTTAGATGAGTATGGTAATAATTAGTTATATATATCCTATATAGATTAAATAATTTACAATATTGATGAATAAATATTCTTTTCTGGTTTATATCATTAGTAATAAGTAAATTAGTTCCTGTGCAAAACAAAATGCAACCAGTGACGTTTATCATAACAATGGTACTACCTCTAATTGTCTGAAGTGTGGGAAATGTTTCTTCTTGCTGTCAGGTCTGATATAGATGTAACATGAGATTGTAGGAAATTGTTATATTCAGCGAATTTATTCTCTAAACCATTGGATTGAAACAATGTATTCAACTGGTATTCAGAAGAGACAGAAGCCAGTTAATCAAGAATATTTAATATTGATTTAGAAGGGAATCTTCATTGATAACAAGCAGGGCGGTTTGTGTTCAATAATGATTTGTTCTCATCTGTGTGATATATATATATATATATATATATATATATATATATATATATATATATATATATATATATATATAATATTATTATTATATAAAGAAAAGTAATTATTGAATATTACTTTTTACAAAATATAATCAATAGGTAAACTATAAAAAAACATATTTTTGTAATTATGCATTAAAACTTATAAAAAAAAATATATATATATATATATATATATATATATATATATATATATATATATATATATACTATTTTAACAAAAATTCGGAATACATATTTTTAAACATCTGATACATACGTGCAAGCTATTTACAATAACTATATATACACCATTATAAACAGGAGAGTCCTGTATTTGCACATATTTCGGCATTCACAGTATTATGCATATTATTTGATAATTTTGAATTCTTCATATATTAATGAAAACCTGGATTACATTTATGTATTAATATATAAATCTGAGCTTACTTTTTAAAAAGTAATTATAAAACTATGATATGGGCACAATACTTAATTCAAACATTTCCTATGGTATTGCCATAAGGAGAAGGTTACTTCATCAAATACCTTAAGTGTGGGTTATTTTTCATACATATTTCAGTCCTGCAATAGCTGATTTAATTGATTTACATACTCATTAGATAACCATAATATAGCATCTACATTACATATTGTTGTGACATTAATTCAGCAAAGACTAATTTCAGGCGAACTTGTATTAAATTTTAGTTACACAAATAATATCAAAATAACACAATTAATACTTGAATAAATATTTGTTATTTAGCAAATGGAAAATTAGTGCAACACACACACACACACACACACACACACACACACACACACACACACACACACATATATATATATATATATATATATATATATATATATATATATATATATATATATATATATATATATACATACATACATACATAGGTTCACATATCAAATTAATAACAACATATTAATTACAAGAAGAGCAATATTAAAACTTTCAGGTTAGTAAATAGAAAAATCTAGTAGGCTTCAGATATATTTAGTAACCTGAAAATGTCCTTTAATTTATTAACACTTTAACATATAACTTTTGTATCAACATTGATCTTGGAGCTAAAATAATCATAAAATGTTTATGTAGAATGAAAATATCATGTTAGATAAATAATGTTAACAAAATGTTTACATTTTCTAATCTATATATTAAACCCCTTAACTAGTAAGGTAGTAGTTACTATACTTTAATAATTTTAACAAGTAATCAGAAACTAATAATAATAACAGTTTATTATAATTAGTCTTAACTAATACATATAGTATAGTTTACTAAATCAGTCTACAAAGTAAACTGATTTTAACATCTAACTATTACAGAGTAGTATATATACTTGGGAGTGAGTATTATCATTTACATAATTTAGCATTATAGTATCACGTAGCTACTACTAGAAACCTTTTGTTATGTACCTCATATAAATTTAAATACAAATAATATAGATTATGGGCAGATAGATAAGGATAGGGAGCGTGGTGTTTGATTTACATCAAAATCAGAGTCTGGTTTACAAGCAAATTATAAATGATAAGTCACCTAACTGACAAGTACTTATTTTTGTATCAATACATCTCATAACAGTTTGTCCTTTTTGGAGAAAGGTTAATTTATTATTCTTTATTGAGCTTAGTTAAATCAATACTAGCATACTGAACAATGTTCTCTATACCGTGGATCTTATCTGGATCAACAGGTGGCTGGTTGAAGATCATAAGATCGGCATATATGGTACCATCTTCACCTATCAGCTGCAGCTAAATGTAGGAATGTAAACATATTGTTTGGTTTGTATTATGCATATAGTTTTTTAGATAAATACTATGCCAGATATTGGTTCGCGATTTCAAGCATCACATTTTAGGATTGCACAGTGATCAGTGTAACTTGTATAGCGATTCACGACATGATACTGAACAAAATGTTTATTGTACTGATACAAAGTTAAAAACTTATTTATTTCATACAAACT
>JAODUP010001988.1:0-20418 GCA_025642065.1 Paralvinella palmiformis | reverse complement strand
CAAGCACTTGATCGGTTTAAATTATAAAATGCCTGTACAGTGGTGCAAATACTACCACAACGATTGTACTCTTGCATTTAAAATTTACCAACGCCTTTTTATTAATGTCAATATCGAAAGAGAATATGATTAATAATCATACACAACTTTTTCAATAGAAATAAATATAGTTTATTCAGTAATCGGTAAAAGAACTATAAGGTAATTCACTGCTATATGTACAATAAATAAACACACATATATACCGGTGAGAGAATGTTAGAGAATGTCGAATTCTACTGACGAGCAGACTAACTTAAACCAGAAACTGTAATCTTAAGACAATCAAACGAAATTAGCATAAATAATATTACTTTACCTCATCTATTAATAGAAACCTTTAAAAGCCTAAATACTTATAATGTTCTAAACTAATTAATTACTCAAATTACATAAAGGCTGTTTATCTTTATTTGGTTCTAATACATTGCTGATATCTAGCCTAGGAAGGTCTGTGGGAATACATCTAGGCGTGTATACCATGTAGCCGTGAGCGGCTGTAATTCAGGATTTGTTCCTGGTTGCTATGGCGAAAGGCTGGTGGTACTTAAGACGCAATCTTTATGATATACGCGACAGATACCTGACCTTCGAGTTATAACTGATATCACATCGCGGGATGTGACACGTGATAATTGTGAAGGAGATGATGGTTGTTCGAGCCCTGCACCAACAATAATATCAGCCCTTGGCGTTTATCTTAGAAGAAGCCTACAAAGTATACTCCTTTTGTCATGGTTTACAGAGAGTTGTGCTGTTATATATGCTCGATTAATACTAGCATATTGGTGCAAATACATTTGTGGGGGGGTCCTTTTGCTGACATATTCTGGCTTACTCCGTGCGATTGACCCGTGTTTTCCTGTGGACTTACCATGCCGAATATGAGAGATTAATAAGCCGGGTCTTCATTACTTTCGTCACCATTTTCTATAGCCGTTGTTCAGAACTGGGCCATCACTGGAGATCAGGCCCGTATTATATGCAAAGACTATCTGCTATCTTCAACATGTGACATAGTTAAGGCATAACTAAGACAATTGATAATCACGTCACTGTCTTATAGTGTTTTTTTTTCTACTCTGTTTAATTATAACAATTATGAGAAGGCCCACGACGTTTATCGGATATCGATTGTTATTAACTACATACGTTGAGCGAAACAAAGACGCTAGAATATTAATACGGCTATAACCTATTCTACCTCGAAGTGTTCATGCCCTTTATTATAGGGATAATGAAACGTTAATGTGTCGTCATGATGGAAGATTAACTCAGACATTGGCCAACCGTCTGAAAGCGGCATAGGATGTCGGGAAATGTCATCAGGGTTGGGTGGAAGATTTGTGTCAAGGGTTGTAGTCATTACTCTAAGCTAATGATCGCATTACGTTAATCACTGGACAATGAAGTGGATGATTACCGAACAATGTTATTGTTAAAACGGCTTTTCTTATAGTGACATGCCGTGGTGTACTTAATAAATCTAACATAGCACCGATTACACCCACTTTAGTTATATGCTGATATATATATATATATATATATATATATATAATTCTCTATTTCTTCATTAATGATCATTTCTACAGCATGACCTTTATGGCTCATCGTTGTTACTGTCTCCGTTCTCATTGACATCATTATTTAATCATAATATAAGTTGTGTTCGTTCAATTACATTAAGTATTTGGCTAGCGTAGAATTGTTGTTATTACTCAAGGATGTAATGGCTAGGTGTTATTAAATGCCTGTGCATATTATAGAGTAATATGCTAATATTCACATTCGTATTTTCATAGAGAACATTTAGAATGGCGGAAACTAATTAAAACGATCACGTAGAGCTTGTCCCTACGTCAACTGTTAACAACAAACTACCTTATTGTGTGGAATTCAAACCAAAATTGTGTTATTTGTCACCCTGTATTCGTCAAATAATGCATCGTGCTGAAGGAACTATTTCTAAAAACAACTAAAATCTTCAATACTCGTTTACGAATAAAAGCTTTAAAGGATTATTTCTGGAATATAAGTAAATAAATATTGATCTTTGTTTACACAGCAAAGAAAATGGCCGTAATGGTTAGACAGGTGTCGTGGTGTTCCATGAAGATTAGTATTAAAGCTTAGCAATATAAATATAAATATAAGTTTTTAACTAAATATGTAGTTCTCTCATTCTCTCTCTCTCTCCCTCTTACTCTGTCTCTCTTATATATATATATGCGAGTGTGTGCGCGCGCGTGTGTGTGTGTGCGCGTGTGTGTGAGTCAGCGTGTGGGGGGACTGGCGGTTGAGAGGTTGAATCGATGTTGGTTCGCAAAAATCCAGTTTCGTGAAATATTTCGCACCAATGTAGCCCTTTATATAATAAACTACTTCATAATTCGCGCACTTGCATGATGCATTATGAAAGTAAAGATTTATGTATAATACCCTAGGACTAGTAAGCATTTCAGCTCTTGGCATAGAGTTTGCTCGAAGTCTACAAACTATATCCCTTTTAACCGCTTTACAAAGGTTTGTCGTGTGCTTCATACTATGTTAATAATGGCCTGCTGATGTAAAGGTATTTCTGAGAGGCTTTTCATATACGTAAGAAATTATAATATATTCTGTGAGCTTTATCCGCCGTTGTCGGTGTGTATATTACATCGTTTATGGCAGATAAATAACCCGGTGTTGTTATTTATTTCGTGACGGATTTACTGACGTCTTTATTCTATATCGATTTCTTAACAGAGAACGGGTCTATTATCAGCTATCTACAACATGTCATAATATATCAGGTAACTAAATAATAAACAAGGTAATGTTGCTTTACAACATCTCGTATCTTATCATCTGTTTATTAACTAATAACATGCCAAAATAAAACAATACTTAGTAGATTTATCAATTGCAAAATAACGCTTTAACAAGTTATTTGAAAATTTAAACTCATAGATAACAAAATGTCACAGAAACGTTAATAATTTCATATTTTTCAATTTTCCATTCAGTTATTTTAGATTAAATATTCATATGGCAATAATTTGTACTATTTACATCATATTTTAGAAATAGCATTATACATTCTTGAAAACACCGAATACCGTTTTGGAATTAATGGTTTCTAGAATATTTCGCTAGTTTCTAGAAGCTTCCAATTGTTGTTATGCTTAAGTTTTGTCTAGGACGTCCCTGTACTTTCTAGAATGTTCCAGTGCTGCCCAAGCAGTACACATGTAGGTCAACTTAGTATATTTCAGGTGCATAGTGTCTTCATCGCGAAGTTAGTCAAATGTTTGCAATTTATTTTGTTACGTTTGTGGATCCTCTATTTTGGTTCAAAACAGGTAAGGCATGAAATTAAAGTATCTACAAAATGTGTAGACGTTCATTAATTACTCTTTGGCATGATGAATGGGGATCAAAACCGGTTATGGACTCCACACGTAGTTTATTATACATGTCGATCGAATTTGAGGGATTGTAACTGCCACTCAGAGTCCTTTCTAATACCACAAATCTGGAGATTCAAGAAAATGACAAATCTGCTAAAATGTTACATATCTAGACATTCCACCATATATTGCTTCCTTAAGGCACTCTGAAGAGCTGTTTGTCCTGAGACAACCCCCTAAAGAATTGAAGAGTGAATGTGAAGATTTTAGGTTTGAATGTACATAATCTTGCTTTGGCCAACACTAACCAAGAACAAACCCGACAATTTCCAAACCAGTAGGAAGTGGATGATTTGATTCGAGATCTCAGACTGATGAATTTTAAAACAGAGCTTCTGATATCAAGACTGTTGGAGTAACACCGTTCAGAGAACAATGGTTTATTAAACTAAAGTCATACAAATATACATAAAATACTATTTTGGAGTAAAATCGTTCAGAGAACGTACAGTTGTTGAACTACAGCTATACCAATATACGTAACATAATATTTTATTTATTTAGTCCTTTAACTATTTACACCAAACTATACTTAGATATAAGCCAGTTATGCTATAATTATATACACATATAGAAACAAACCCCCACACATGCAAATACCTACAGACATAGATACATACATACAATAATATCTCATTCACCAAAATGATGCATAATATCTTTACTATAGCAGCTAATATCAGCTGGTGTCCGTGCCCCGTGATCATTAATAGCGTCCTCAATGGTTTTGCTTATTATTGTTATCTTTACTATTCCAGTAATTGAGCTGTAAAATATGTGCCTCTATTGTTCCATTCACCTCCCTATATCCTTGTTTAGCATATGAAGTGGTCATATTACTGAAAGTGCGACCGATATGTTTATAAATTGGTTACTAAATCCAGTGTAGGTGCCTACAAGTTAAAGCTGGCAGACAGTTATCTACATCCACTAATTCATGCTTGTATATTATTAAACCCACTCACAGCCACAAGAACAACTGAATGGCGTTGAGCGAACAGTTTATTATCTATTTAACAAACTCACTTAAATAGAGTACGTAACAACCCTCTAATGATAATAAATCGGCAGGATGAACCTGTGTGATCATTTGCAAGAACATGTTATGTTTAAGTTGCTTAAAAATACCCTGGTGGCTAGAATTCTAATTTTGCCAAATATTATCTGTTTGGGACTAGCTATTTACAGAAGATTAAAAGTATGTATTTTGCTTTATATGGATCATAAGTAGTGTATGGTATTTTTCTTCTTGAAATAAGTACATTAACACAACATTATCTTACCCCACATATTTGTTAATATAAAATAATATATGTTTTTAAATATTTATAGTAGTATCAAATATTACTTTAATCAGCATTTTCCCTTTTAAAGAACGAATAGAAGGATGCATGGGTGTAAAGATGGGTGGATGAAATATGAATATAAGACAGTTGAAACTCAGTCTGTTATAATAGCTAAGACACACACAGACACACACACAAACACCCATGCACACGCACACACACACACACACACAACACACACGTAATATATATATATATATATATATATATATATATATATATTATATATATATATATATATATATATATATATATATATATACATACATACATACATATAAACATACATACATACATACATAGACACACACACACAAACACATACCAGCATGGATGTACACGCATACATACACGTAAATAGACATACATTAACCTACACCAACTCCTGTATAATCAGAGAGAGGGGGTATGGAGAGAAAGTGGGGAACACATATCACACACACACAAACACTAATACATACATGAATACAAATACACATACACACATCCATGCATACATACATATACGTACATTAACGCACATACGTATACACGGACATGGCAACATACACATGAACAAACACACCCGTTTTCTTGGGTATCTGTTTTAACAGGGTGCTTCCTCATCTTTCCCAATCCTTCCCCACCCTCTGTCCAGTTTCCTATTTTTTGTGAGTTTAACTTCTAAAATGTCTATGCACACTCATCAATACGGAGACATATATCACCGTGTGATACTAGAGTAATGTGTTATTTTACTACTTGATCTATGTGTTCCGTTTTGTTAAAAATATTTATTTCATTGATCAAATAGACGAGATAAAGGATTATAATTATGGGTGATGTCATTTTTATTGTCTCATCCTAAAATTGTATATACATATTTAATGGAATGTATTTAATATTCCATAATGCTGTGTTGGATATTTGTTTGTTCATTTCACAGATTGCAATGAATCCACTTTAAATCATTTGGATATTAAGGACTGAATTTAAATTTGTAAAGCAAATGGTTACGAACTCGCTCATATGATATAAAAAAACCGGGATATAACTTTTTGGCAACGTTTATTTTATTATTATAAATAAATTATATGTCTGTATACAACCTAAACATTCATGTGATACGTACCTCCCATTACCACTTATATGCATGAACACGGTAAAAGAAATTGTCATGTCAAATATCCCACAATGCAATACCGTTGTGTAATATTCCCATAGATAGAAATTAGAAAATAAAAACATATTTCATTGATATTATATATAACGGTGATGGCAGAAATTGGTAGTGGCTAGTGAATCCTCTTGGGAAAGCACTTATAATGTTTGTCTGTGTATACGATAGTTTGGATGAGACAATGAGAGTTTGGTTTTTGTATACTCGGGTAATGCCCCGGAACTTTCAATAGATATAATTTATTTCGTACTTTATACATGGTATGCAGTACAATAATTTGTATTAGAAATATGAATAATGTCTACAAAATGTTTCAAATCTTATATTTTTTTCGAAAGTTATAGAAAAGTCAGTTGTTTTCCATCTAAACAAATATTTAATCAATAATAACCTTAATGAATAACTACAGTCTGCTTATAAAAGTGAACACAGTACTGAAACAGCCTTTTAGTTAGGGTGAAAAACGATAGTATTATATCAACTGATCACGGTAAACCAGAATAACTTTGTATTCTTGACCTGTCTGCTGCATTTGATAAAGTTGACCATAATGGACTTTTCTCTGAGTTAAAATACATGTTCGGTCAGTCAGTTAAACTATGACAATGGTTACAATCATACATGGAACAAAGCTTCCAGAGAGTGTCTGTTCATGGTATTTCATCTGAAATACTTTGTTATCTAGTGTAGCAACGGGTTCAGTACTTGGTCCTTTGTAAATGCTCTTTTGGGATCGTTGCGCAGCGATATGGCTTTAAATGTTACTTGTATGCTGATGATATATATCAATAGTTCTTGACAGTGAGTTAAATATTCCCTCTTCATTGAATAATTTATAACATTGTATTGATCATATTCGGCTATTGATGGCCCAAAATATTCTAAGATTAAATGATAATAAATCAAATATTATATATTTCGCATCAGCACACTGTGTTAAATGTCTAAGGAAACCAGCATTACTCCTAATGGGACAGTAAACAATCTAGAAGTTATGATATTAACATATATGACACAAGAAATATTTGTAACTATAGTCCATTCCCTTGTTACATCTCGTAATGACAATTGTAACTACCTGTTTTAAGATTATAATATCAATCGTCTTCAACGAATTTAGAATAATGCAGCTCGCATGTTAATAAATACTCGAACATTTTATCATATCACCCCAATTCTTTAAAAAATACACTAGGCACTTGTTAATCAGTGTGTGCATTTCAAAAGGTTATTAATAACTTATAAATATATCAATGATATGGCACCTGAATACCTGTGTGAGCTGATGTCCATACGAAAGTAATCCCCAAAACACAGGTCATCAAGACAGATACTATTGCAGGTGCCGGTGTCTCGTCTCAAGTCATATGGTGATCGAGCATTTAGAGCTGCAGACCACATATTATGGAAAAGGTTTTACAGACATAGTATTTGGGGTATTATTATATTACATATTACTTATAGAGCGCATTTGAATTACTTATGTTAGTAAATATCTAGTGTATTCCTTGATTTGTTTGTGTAATGGTAATAAATGACATTGATCAATTGACACTTTCTTTTGTATGGTTTACTTAAAAACCACCTGAAACTCAATAACCATACATGTATCTACCGTGGTTAGGAATATTTAAATATTTATTTTTCTTGATCTTCATTCCTGAAGAATTTCAAGAACCTATTACGTTGTTGGTAAAATAGAAGACCGCCATATGTTTTATTATACATTTCCCAATAAAGAGCAATCTGGGAAAATCATTTATCCCTTGATCAGAACTTGAAAATTTGCATTCTTCTTTTCCTAATTTATTCACTAATATAATCCCAGTAAAATAGTGCTCTTAATGTTACAACAACTACTGGTGTTATATGTGATGTGATGTAATCAATACAGTATTTTAGTCTTTCTTACGTAGCTTTGTTGTCATCGATCAAATATAACATCATCATATACTTGATAACCACTAAGTAAATGACCGCTTATTCGTATCATCCATTTTATAAATGGTCATATTAAATCATATTCTTTTTAGAATTAATTAAAATTCCATCTGGTTGAAACTCGTCATTAACAGAATTAGGTTTAAATTACCACAAGCTATTAAGAACCGACATACCAAGTGTTACAGGAATTACGTCTACAAATAATCCCCACATAATTGAGTCTCGAAGAAACGCAATCAATTTTCAGTGTTTTTATTTATACACTGTTCTTTCAGAAGAATAAATCTGTAGAATTAGGACTGTAAAAATACATGTACGATATGTCCTCAACGTTAAGTATATAAGACAATAATTAAACACAGATGCCAATCACAAGAAAGTAAAGAAGACAGCTGGCATGTGAATGACTTATGCTGCTTATCTAATATAGTTGTTATCATAAACCTTATTTACGTTGATACAATATTCTTATTTTTCTAGAGAGTTCTAGACATTATTTCCAAATAACATCAGATGTCCATCTGATGTAGTTAATTTTCATTATTATGTAAATTTCCATGTCTTATCCAACCGTTTAAGTTCCCAAATAAATCTAGCTCAATTCTACCGCACTGATTGTGATTTCATTATTTTTATCTCGCGCATAAATATGGTGATAAGTTTATTACATATTACGACTTCAACTGTCTGATGTTCTTTACTATCAAAAGAGGATTATTCTGTCACTATGGTTGAAGTAGCGTTGATGATATAATGTCGTCATGATAATGTTGGTTATTCGGTTCTAGCTTTATGCTGTCATTCCAATTCTGAGCATTGGTCTATTTCCTTGATATATATATATATATATATATATATATATATATATATATATATATATTCATATGTATATTACTATATCTCCATTTCGCTCTTGCTCCTCTCTCTTTTTCTCTATGACTGTTTTAGGACGGGGGTTTAAACGTTTATGTGATATCATACATTTCCGGTGGGTTGTAAACAAAGCAGCTCCAACAGCGAACTTGGTAGAGCACTGATCGAATTTCAGCCATTACCATTTTGGTAGGGTTTAGCCTATACAGATGCCATTTTTACTTGGCGTGAGGTAATCTAGTAGTTTGCTCGCTTACACTTTCACAGTATATGGTAGGCTACCTATTTTCAAGCATTATGCCTGCTATTATATATGTGTTTGAGCGGTTAAAAGGCTTGGTGTTTGTATTGCTGAGTGGTTGAGTGGTAATTTCATTTAATGAGTGTGTGATTAGATGCATGGATGAATGGAAAAATTTATTATTATTATTATTATTATTATTATTATTATTATTATTATTATTATTATTATTATTATTATTATTGGTCCTGCTACTACTTCAACTCTTACCTCTACGTGTTTGATATTTTGAAATAGATTTAAACTTTCAAAGTCATGAACAACTTCAAAAGGTTTGTCAGATGTTTTTAGATGGTGGATGTTCTGAATATTGAGGTAGGCAGGTTTGAGTACTGGCATCCAATGTTACTTTGTTTTAATATGTTTTTTCAGTAAATTCGTTAGAATTGTTACTGACTGATTGATTGCTCATTTTATTAAGTAATACCTAAATATATGTTATTTTGTTAGGTTTTTGGTTTACTAGAATTATATTATACACAATTAGTACTAAAAGTAGAAGTGCCTCTCCAGCAGTGTAATTTCTTTCGTAGTTTGCGCGCAAAGATGTATAACAGGCATAGAATGATACTTTAACACATCTAAATGCTACTCAATTTAAAAATGCGGTTATTTCATCCATATAACGTCACAGTCAACGTGACCAACGGTGAATATAATATTGTTTGAGCTATGACCCCTAATATTAAATAAAACTAAATAAACAACAAAACCAGCAGTCAAATATTAAGGAAATTATTTAAATGAAATATATTTGGCTTTGATATAATTTGGGCTATGTAACTAGGCTCCAGACAACAAGAACAACGGGTGCTAAGTAGTTTATTTCGTATTATGATACTACATATTACGCGAGTGTTAGTGTTCTATAATTCAGTGCCAGACAGCCACCAAGAAGCCGTAGCCTTTCTGTCCATAATATACGATTCTTATCAAGAAACTAACATCAGTTTTGATATTGCCAATGCATATGTGTGCTTGGATAGACATCAATAGTCCGTAGGCAAATAATGAAGGGATGTTGTGTGAGTTCGGTTGAAACTAATAATTGTTTGTATTTTTAATCAAATATTGAGACCGACTGTTATTTGATAAAGAAACAGGATATATGACATATTTGCGTAGTTTTAACCAAGTAATGGATCACAGATTTTTGTATACATATTTCTTCATATAATTTCAATATTAACATTGATACAGTCAATATACAATGTCTGATCTGTAATTTGCGTTCATTTCATATTTGACAGGATTATCTGATCCTATCATTTCTAGTCACGGAAAGACACTTCTACGATAAGAAATTAGCTTACATAGTGAATTACACACAGACGAGGTGGTTTTAAGCTCACTCTGATAATACAATTGGGATTACATAAAGTGATATTTCAGTACATTTGCTTATTAATTCCTGTATTATTTCGCATTGTTAAAGCAGCGGAGCCAGAAGGCTACTTTCCTTACACAACTAATGTGTAATTGCCTTTTATCGCTGATTAGGGATGGATTATCTGCCAATGTGTTCAGTCTCTACCATTAGACAAACCTGTAATAGATAAAGGAGATAATCGGAAAAGAATTTCGACTCAGGGTTTCTAAAGCAATTCATAGTTATTGACGAACTGGATAATAATATATATATATATATATATATATATATATATATATATATATATATATATATATTATATAATTATATAATATTATAGTCTTCTTTTGCTGTGTGTGTGTGTGCCTTTGTGTGTGTGTGTGGGTGCCTTTGTGTGTGTGTGTGTAGTGCCTTTGTGTGTGTGTGTGTGGTTGTTTTGCCTTTGTGTGTGTGTGTATGTGTGTGTGTGTGTGTGTGTGTTTGTGTGTGTGTGTTGGTGCTTGTGCGTGTGCATCGTGCCTTGATTAGATAAGTCCATAACATCATATTTCTCCCGAACCATGGCTATTTCTGTGCTGTGACCACTTCCATCTGCAAACTATTATCATTCAAAGAGATAATTAATCAGTAGTTTCTATTGAAAGCAACTTATCTGTCCATAACTATATATATATATATATATATATATATATATATTACACCTTAAAAGGGTATTTAGTTGTTCGTAAGATTACAGTCCAAATTATGTTTTAATAATGATTTTGGAATGCCTCGTTTTCAATGATTTAGGGAAATAAATATAATAATTTATTATTGTCCTTAAAATAGGGGGTCATCATAATATACAAACTCTCTTGCACCTAGTTATTTATTTGCAGGGTTAACTGAATGGAAAATATAACATGAATATTTTAACAGCTCGCTAAAATGTGTCCATCGGGAATATGGCTTACACTTTTATCAACGAAATACTCTGTAATAAAGTGCTGGAGGGAAATCCATTATGCCGTTTTATATCTTTTGATAGAAGAAGTCCCTCAAACACTGAGCCATGACTTTGTGTGAGTTAACATTATTTCGGATTGCTTTGATGTTTGTATTGTAATGCTCTGATTTAGCAGAGGTAAGTATATATTTACTGGAATTGTATTAACCTTGAAGATTTTATAATGAGCATACAAACTGTTCCTAATCTACAGCCGTTGACAATACCTCGTGTGTTCCTTTGTATCCCGTAAATATTTCCTGTGCCATTGAACTAATAGTCGTGTGGCACATCCGTTGTCCATAGAATTACATTCCTATTGTCAAGGTACGTGGATGTAACTTCACAGATATTCACCCGTTGATCAATATCATCAAGTAGGTCCAATATCAGAAATAGGATCACCCCTATATTAGCAAGACAAATATTTTATTTGCTGGTCTGTATGTATTGGATGAAATTAATTCAGTTGAAATACGTTGTTTCCCTAAAGATGAATCGAGTGTTAAAAGGGAAAGAACCGACATCAGACAGTCATATCGCGGATCAAATTGTCATCTTCAAAGGAGATGATGACCCGATCCAAAATATGGCGATTTATATGAGTGGGTTCTTGAGTATTATATCAGGGATCGGGTGATATTAGAATGCAGGCCATTTATTTTGTTATATGAATCCCTCCTGCAACCTTAATGTGTTTCAAATAATCTATGATCGACCACTGATAACCACATTCGGTACTGAGATAGAGGCAGTAAACTACGAAACACAATTGAAATATTCAGCAGTTCCATCTTTATTACTTGAGTATAAGTATAAGTAGAGAACAGGAAGGTGAAAGTGTCCCTCAACATATACAATTAAGATGATAGTTCCCAAAAAAACTATCCTGAGAACGGAAACAAGTTTCACCCTTCAAAGATTCAAGATTAAAAATAAAAATAACATGGTGAAACACTACAAGGCGCCACTTTGGATTCAATCCCATGAAGAATTGTCCAGAGCTTATTGATTATCTATCTCAGTGCTTTATTCCACATATTTAAAACACTAACTCACGCACACACACACATACATACACATAAGTAGGTATGCCAGATATATATATATATATATATATATATATATATATATATATATATATATATATATATATATATATATAGATAGATAGATAAAAACCTAGATAAACAGATAGATGATATATAGGTAAATAGATAAATAGATAAATAGAAAGATAGTTAAATATATAGAAACATTTTTAAATAGAGAGCTAAATGGAATGAGGTGTTTAAATGCTAGTGGTTCAAGGATTCTAATACTATAAGCTTTCGAATATTTACACACTTGGCAAAAGAAACCGGATTCCTAGTGTAAACACCGAAATGTGCCTAACAATCAGACGATCAGTGATCAATAAGATGAAAATAATTGAATGGAAGATAATCAAACTTAAACAATTAAGTGAAAACAAACAATTAGTCCGTAATTCATAAAATTTAATATTTACCACTTTCTTCAATTAATAACAACCGATATTCAAAAAAATTGTTTTTATAGAGATAACTGTTTAATGTCAGGAAATCGAAGTGATTGGCTGTTGAATGAATGACGTCACTTATCGGTTCACTTGTTACATCAGTATATGAGGGATTTCATTCTGATCAACTTGATATATTATCTCATTGATCAATAACTTGAAGAGGAAGGTGCGTCCATTATTGCCAAGACCAAACATTGATATTGCAGTGAAGCACTGTCCTTGGCAAATATAAGAATGAATGGGTTCTCGTTGTTGTAAATGATAGTGTATGCGCACCAATAATACCATCATCATCATCATCTTCTTCATTATCTTGAACATCATCATCAACGTAACCATCAACATCAGCATTATTATCATCTTTGTATCGTCATGTTCAATACAAATTGACAATTATTGAATACAGTTTCATCTAAATAAATGCATTTTAAACACAAACAATATTCTTCGGTATGCTGTTTTCATATATGAATTATTTGGTTGCCCTGATAGCATAGTAGTTACAGTTTCGTATGCCCTTCTTTAACAGATTGGGGTGACACCATTAGAAGCACGAACAGGGATTCTTTTTAATTTGGTTACTAAATTTTGTTTTTGTGCATGCATCTCAAAGGAAACACCCAAACTTCTACACCCCCTTATTTACTCATATGTGATATTATCCTCACTCACAGAGTTAAAGACATAACATTTAGCCACCTGCTAGTCAGAATAACATTAAGCTAAGTATTGATTGTCTCTTTAACAAACCCACTTACACCGATAACCCAAGAGCAACACGATAACTTTACCTAGAAGAACATGTTCTCTTCATTTACAAGAACACGTTCTCGTACAGTGGAGAAATAAGTTAACATATACTTGTACGACTAAACAGTTGCCATTACTTCTTAACAGGCTTGAACCAAAATATATAACATGTCTCTGTCTTGAATAGAGATAGGAAAGAAGGAATATATTGATGGATGGATGGATGGATGAATGAATGAATGGATGGATGAGAGAGAAGGGGGGGAGAGAGAGAGAGGGGGGGGGATAACAGGAGAGAGCGTAGTGTGGACGGATGGGATGATAAATGTGGAAGGGAAAAGGAAGAGAAGGATGGATATGGTATTTAACGACTAACTGATCCATTATGTCTCCTAGAACGTTCCAATAGATAAACAATATTTCCATCGTCTATGATTATTAAATGAACAATTCAGATAGTCCACGAAGATTAATTAATGTATTACGTGTTATTTATAATACATTGAATAATATATTGAAGTAATAAGCACACTTCCTGTCGATGTCGTAAAATACTCAAAAGAACTGACACTATTTTGTACAAGATGCAAAAAAGTTCAACTTCTTCCCCTTACCAGCCCACTGAGTCAAACTGATGGTTAACTAGTCTACATAGCTAGCAGCCTTAATTATGCAACGATGTCACAGCTAAAGAGGGAACTTAAACAAAGCCATTTAATAATAACTTACGAAAAGGAAACAAATTATTGAAAATAATTTGAGGAGTTTAGTCTTATGGTCAGAACAAGTCATTTTAGCCGTATACTAAATTGCCAGCCATCAACATCAAGCAAACGATTTGTATTTTATTATTGTTTTAAAACTACTCTCACAAAAAGTACAGTCTATGTCTGAGAATAAGGCGATCGTGTATATAAAACCAGGTCAATATATCAGTCAATATCGTGTGAAATGGCCTAACTCATATATATGACGAAGCAGACTCGACAGTTGTCAGCCAGGCTAGTTTCCTAGCTTGAGTAGTTAAGGAAGACTATTCTGGTTAATATCTATTGTAACAATGAATATCGTCTTTAGACAAAACAAATGGCTGCCGACATCAAAGTTGACATATTTTGAAACAAAGAGCTTCATTCTAAGTTAAAATATGATGTAACTCCATCAAATCATCCAAGAAAAAATAACTAAATGACAGAAGGAAAACTAGAATTACAATGACATGACAATACAAGTGGATATTTTGTTCTTGTTAATTACGTGTGTATGTATGAAAATACTATTTACTACACATTCGTTCATATGTATCAGACAAAAAAATCGCATTATATCAAATACACAATTTGGCGTTGTGGTGGGAAGGCATTAGAGTGGGTGAGGCATATCTGCTCACAACAATGGGTGGCTTTTAATCTTTGTTAACCCCAACTATCACTGTATTTAATCTATCGGCGAAAAACAATGGGTGGTTATTTACACGTGGCTTTTGATCCTTTGTTAACCCCAACTATCACTGAATTTAATCTATCGGCGATCGTACGATCAATACCGCCATGATCGCCAGCCAATGACCCAGACAACTTGTTAATTAATTCACAGATTACCAGAAACATTTCATTAGCATTACCGTGGCATGAAAGCGGACTTTATCAAAGCAGCACCGCATCAAAATCGACTGACTCGTGTAAAAGTCGACTAGTGAAAGCTACTCTCCGGCAGGAATTAAAACCTCGCCTTATGCACAAGTATAATGGTATACACAGTGACAGACTGACAAAACTGCTAAAACCAACAAGCTGAATTGGTGTCAAAAATATCCATAATATACAGCTTTATACTCATAATTTTATACAAATTCATAAACTTTCTTAAAAAGCCAAATACTACATTAAACTATATTGCAATTAAAATGTCAGTCCTAGCCAATGATTAAACTAACTTTTCTTCAACCTACTTCAAAAAATATCCTTCCGGATAACCGAGGATCAAGGTGAAAGTCTGGATTTGTCAAGTTTGATATTTATTTTCAGCAAGACGGGTCTAAACAAGATATAATCAATATTAGAAAACAAAGTGGATCATTAGCCAATCGGGTGTCAACATTGCATCTAGTCCCAGGCCTCTCCCAACATAAACAAAATGGATGCCACCATCAAGAAATTGGGATGGACTTCTTGTGTGACGTCATTTTCAAAATGGCGTCATTGAAGTTAGTGAAATTAAGTTTTCGCCTATACTCGGCTTCTAGGATAGATAGAGACGATACCTTGGTGTCTACACCCATGTTTTGGAAGATTTGAATCCAACTGATACAATCGCTATGACTTTGGGTTAACTCTAAATTCAAAATGGCTGTCATTGAAACCAGCGAAAATCACATTTTCTGCCATATTTTGGCTTACAGGATAAATAGATAATTGCTCATGCGCTTTACGCCTTTATTATGATATATATGATTTAGTCTGGTGTTATTTAATACGTATCGACTATCTTGAAATTCAGAATGACTGCCAATATTGCCATATTTCGTATTGTTATCAGTCATAACTGCATAATAACTGATTCCATTATGTGTCATTTAGCATCAAAATGGACATATTTTGAAACAAAGACCTTCAATCAAAGTTACAATATGATGTAACACCATCACATCATCCAACAAAAAATATTAAATGACAGAAGGAAAGCTAGAATCATAATGAGAAGAGATGATATGATGATTATCACAAATGAAGTGAGTTATTGTCACAACTACTATACTACACAATAATTGTTAATATAAATATTCTTATAATAATAGTCAGGTTAATTAGTCCAAACGATATACAAAACCTGTGATAGTTGCACAAGTGTAAACTCACCTCCAGTATTATCATAGACATACATATCCACACATTTAGCAATTAAAAAATAACCTTTTCTCCTGTGCATGCAAATAATAAAATACTGCAAATGTCATTTGACGATGATGATGATGATTGGTGTTTTTAGGCCACTTTTATCCACATGGCAGGCTAAATGGGGCGAGCGACCTCCAAAGGTAATGAAGCGAAGTCAAGGATGATCAAACAACCTTTAGATAGGTCCACACCGGGGTTCGAACACGGGTGATAGTGATATGTGGTCCAACACGCTACTGCTAGACCACGGAGGCGCCCACAAATGTCATTTGACAAACTTGTATTCCTCACTACGGGTTAATAATGAGCTGATTATAACAAACTAAATAAAAATAAATATATAATCACATCTAAATCAATCACAGTAGTATCACAGTAGTATCACACATATATGGCTATATATCAACTTCTCACATATTTGGCAGTTGACGAAGCATAATAAATAAACTGTAATATTCAAACATACACAAAATAGTCAGTCCATTACTAACGAACATATAATATATTGCAAAGTGCATTTAATCAAATATCTTTTCAAATCTTTGGACACACCAACGATACATTTTCAATCGTCATCACACTCATTACCTAAAACTATGTTTTAACCAGAAGCCACATCATTCTGTTCAGTTTCAGTGTCACGAATCAATGGGCATTGGAAAATCTAGCAATATTGGAAGCCATTCTTAATTCCTAGGTTGCTGACAAGGTATTAAATAGCACATGGCTAAATCACATATATCATAATGAAGGCTTAAAAAACAATTATCTACTAATCCTGAATTTCAAAATATAGCAGAAAATGTGATTTTCCCTGGTTTCAGTGACAGACATTTTGAATTTCGAATTAGGCACGAGTCATGGTAATTTGTCAGTTTCATCATTGGATTCCTCGTCTTGAAAAACATGCCTGTAGACATCAATATATTATCTCTATATATCTTAGAAGCCGAGCTATAGGCGAAAACACATTGAAAATGACGTCACGCAAGTAATCCATCACAATTTGGTGATGGTGGCATCCATTTGTCATGTTGGGAGAGGTCTTAGAAACAAAATAAAATAGGTATCATAGGTTTCTAGAGGTCACGGGCGACGTATCTGGCTAACGGACTAATCACCTTGGTAACCATTTGGCGTTGTTGGTCGTTATTGGCTCTCCAACCTCGGTACCTTGTGGCCAACATTAACACAATTTATATGCCTAACTAAGGCATGGAAACATAGACTTCTCTTTACACTTTGACAACAGGTTGTTCACAAATTCCTGTCTAGTCATACATATAGGCGGCATTCACGGCTAACCGCCCAAATTATTACATTGGAACAATGACATAAAGCAAGATGAGTAATCTCAAAATGTCACATCTAGTTACAATTAAATGGTCTATTAAGAGTCATATATCATTTTGGGAATTTATGATGTGAGAACTAAAACAAAAATTGCACGAAACAACTTTCTTACATGATAAACTTCACAGTAACGGGAATGTCATGAATATTTGTATGTACTTCCTTAGTACTCGATTAATGCACGAAAATCTGATTGTATGAGTGATACAATAGACCAGTAAATTAAGTTTTCACACACTCACATAATTCAATCAATCAATAAATCAATCAACACTTTTATTTCAAATTGAATCTAGAATTGTATTACACAAATATACACTAAATGAAGCGAGTAAATGGTATATACAGTTTGGTGTTGCCCTTAAGATACTAAATCTGTATAAAGATGGAACCCGGTATTTTGTAACAGAAACAACAATACAAATATTGAGGGTATGTCTGGTATACACGTCATTGACAGACTAACCACTAATTAGGACATTAAGTCTTTCCAACATATAGTGTTATGTTATATCTTCAAGTAGAGATGATGACAGAACAAGGCAATGTCACAGTGATCTCTATAAGTGCTTAAGTAGTATTTATTAACACGTTCGTTGAATGATTTGACTGACTTGCAGTTTTTCACGTTGTCTGGCAAAGCTAGCCAAGCCTTTCAGCATTGGTGAATAAAGGTTCTCGTGGCACTGCTCGTTTTTCTAGCTACGATATAAGGATCCCGGGAATGACGTGTTTGATGACTGGGAACAAAATAATTATTTGTAAATATTGTTTGTAATGGAGTAACTAAAGTACCAATGGTGTATGAATACATTAACTTGCAAAGTTGGATATAATATATATCCATTAATTTGGTAATGCCGAGCTGCTTAAAAGGTTGAGTTGTCGGTGCATTGTATCCAGTATCGGACATATTTTTATTTATTTATTCAGTAATAGTGTATGCAATCTGTATTAATAGGCTGATCCCCATAATAACACAATCAAACACACACAAACACACATACACCCCCCACACACATACACTTACACACACACACACAAAAAACACACACACACACACACAAGTATATATATATATATATATATATATATATATATATATATATATATATATATATATATAATTCGTCAAATAAGTATTTATACAAAACAATATACATGGACATTGTAATTAAATATTTCAAGATACTTAGTGTGCATCTGATCAACATCTATAATATCTAACGATATATAATCTTGTAGACGGCTATATTACTAACTTTACTTGTTATCTACGAAATATGGATACATAAGGACATATATATTTTAGTTGTTTGTATATTGATTAACATTATAGGAATCATCTGGGGTAAGCTAGAATGACTCGTTGTATAGTCTTCATGTAACATTACTATATATATTGTTGTAATACATAAGTAATATTCTTAGAAAACATGACATATTATCTATAACAAAATTATTTATTGGTATTAATCAGCATTAAAATGTTGTTAAAAGACGATGTTTCGCCATTTGTTTTAGTATATTAGTATATTTTATTATTGAATCCCCTAGATGAACAACATTTAATAAGATTAGGATAATGTATATTCCTTTATATTCCGGCATTCTACTAGTCCAGTGATTCATCTAAGTCATGACTCACTATCGAACCATTTACAGGGAGTAAATGGCAATTTAAAGAGACCAGTGTAACTGAATATTGAAATGCTATATGGGGAGTGAATAATTGATCAATCTAACATATTGATTATAATATGTTAGGTGGACACCGACCGAGATCTTCCAGATCTAAGCATTATCATACCACATAATGTGACTTTACTGCACAGGTTTGTACGTGACTACCTTTCATGAAGTACCATTCATTATGCTGAATATGATAACTTGACAGAAATAAGTACGGAA
Organism: Paralvinella palmiformis; assembly: GCA_025642065.1. Taxonomy (NCBI): domain Eukaryota; kingdom Metazoa; phylum Annelida; class Polychaeta; order Terebellida; family Alvinellidae; genus Paralvinella; species Paralvinella palmiformis. Next base: position 499 of record JAODUP010001988.1, on the reverse strand, counting down.
TCCATATATTGTCGTAATTAATTATGTTATCAGAACGCTGCTTTAAGCCAGTGTCCATTTAAATCGGCTTTCTGCTGTCACTTAATAAATACTTATTCGTGTGACATAGCAAAATTGTCCCATTGCGTATTCGGCTGCAGTGACTCAGCACATTATTTCGTTAAGATTTCGATTTTCTTATGCAGGATTAGAGCTAAAGAAATATTTATCTAACTGGACATCCATTTATATAGTTTACTACCAGTAGTCCTTTAGCCATTGATGTGCTCACATATGTGTTTGGCTTCCAGTGTTTGAAACCCATGAAGTCATTAAACATTACTTGTCACTATTTCAAGGGGTACACCGCCACCATGCCATTAACAGTAATGTCTAATACAAAAGAAGAGGAATTTGTTTTAACAAACCATAACGCATGAACTGCATAATCTAAATCAAGCACTTGATCGGTTTAAATTATAAAATGCCTGTACAGTGGTGCAAATACTACCACAACGAT
>JAODUP010001984.1:0-17225 GCA_025642065.1 Paralvinella palmiformis | reverse complement strand
AATAATAGATTGTATATGAATGTCCTTCAAAATGGGTTGCTTATAAATGCTGTGTATCAGCCATTTATATTTCTTCAAAATTAATTCAATGACAATAGTTTCTGTTCTTCCCGATTTGCATTGATGGTTCTCTAGGTCATAACGTCTACGTTGAGGTAAGTCATCTATGATAAACATGTTAGGACCCCAGCGCGTTTGGTATAGTCATTTCTATATACCTTGTAGCCCATTACTGATAATTGCCTCATTGGGATAATTCGTCTATTTTAGTTTCTTGCAGCATCAGTATATCAAGAACATGTTTGCTTAAAGCCTTAGCCAAAAGGTGGAACTTTATAATGAATCCTGTTGATGTTCAAATGACCAAGTTTCAACGTTGACACATTATCTGAGTAAAACTCTGTCAGTCCATTTACCTGACTTTGGACATGGTCATCAGTGGTATGCTTGTTAGTGACATGATTATTATTAATATGGTCTTTGTCACTGACATATAAGTGGCATTGTCAACAGTGATATGATTACCATTAAAATTAGTGACATCATTATCGATGATCCTAATTAGAAATAAATTAGTACGTTTACAATCTTATCTACTTACCCATCTCTTCAATAATGTCTTAATGGTGTGATAGTGTCACAGTATTTAGCTTTGTATCCTGCGAACCTACATGCACGATGCATAGCACATGACTGGGTCTTGATGGCGACGTCTGTCGGATGTGTGATGTGGTTCGGCGCAGTATGTACATCGTACGTTTTTATACATAGCTCCTCTTGGTCCGTTTAAATATTGCTGACTATTTGTTGCTGCGTTCTATTATCGTGTTGAATGTTGAGATTTGCTACTGGTATTATGTCTGATGGGGACTGCGTTGATCGCTGAAGACGTCCCGATTTTTCGGTTTGATGTTTCTGCTTTTCTAGATAGGTTTAAGGTCCATTTTTTTTCGCAATCTTATTATGGCACTTGTACGTCAGGTGTACAAGATCTTCCACGAAGAACCATCCATTTATTGTGCCATCTGCCAGTTTCAGGATATCTGACCTCTTGCAGAATGTGCATGACATATCGACACAGTTCCTGAATACCAACGTTCACTGTGTCAATGCAGTCCTGTTTAGATTAATTGCCTTTGGGACAAATACTGGACACAGTAACTACGTCTGCTTTCGAAATAGATGTTTCCATTAAGTTCTTGAAGCTGTTAAGGATTGTTGTAGTATCATTATTATAAGAACATTCATCTCGTCCACCCACGATAACAATCCTGTTGTAGGTTTTATCTCCTGAGAGCTTACATATCTCCTCGAGTAATAAATCTGTGTTAGCTCCAGTGAAGCATTTGACATATGTGTTGAATAATTGTCCAGATTGATATTTCGAATTATGCTGGATCCAACAAGCACCGTCTCAGATCGGTCGTTGGCACGAAATGATCTCCACTTTGTTTTATTTAGGTCCAAGGTCAGATTAGCTACTTGTGCCTGTAGCTCCGTCACGGTACTCATCAGGCTATTTGTCTAATCTGAGCATTCATTTGTTTCTGATTTCCTGGACAAGTGACTTAAGTGTCATATTGTCATGCTGCAATATAGTCTGCACATCTAGCATGGTCCGCATTATTTCCATTGCAGCGTCCACCAATGTGAGTTTAGTACAAATATTATCAGTATGTTTTTTATATTGATGATTTGAATATCGTTTATATTCACTGGTCTAACCGCTATAGTGTCAATAGTATGGGCCGGATCCTGAGACATAATTGTGTAGCTACCCATCACAGCATCCTACCCAACCTGCTAGGAGGTGGTGCTATCTTGATCGCTCAATCCCTTTTTTCTTTACCCATTCACGTAGCGCACACTTCCCACAGTACTGTCCATACAATGTTATATTGTTTCTCACTGTCGTCTCCATTCACCAACATAAACCTTATAGCTTCATCCAATTTCTCAAATCCAGCATATTTCTCACAAGAGAAGGCTTCAACTTGAGTCTAAGTAAGTGATCAAGATCTGTATATTGGTGGCACTCTGCCCTTTGAGTTGATATAAATGGTGGTTGAGCGATTAATAACGTAAGTCTAGGCTAAAAATACCACCACAATATCACCATAAAATTGATTATAATCCTAAGTTTATGTGGAAATATTCAGTACAATGTAATTACTGTATCCTTATATATATATTCGTATAACCAGGTAGCAATATAACTAACAACTTCCACCTAAAAATGTCATATAGCGTCCACTCACAATAATAATACTTTCTCGATGTAGCTCTGATTTGCAATGTGTATATCAGAATATATTGAACTTCTATTTTCCGTATACGGCCCACTTTATCCGGTAACACTAACCTCCTCCGAAAATATTAAATTACAACAAACATGTTCTTCTCTTGAATATTATTTCTCATTATCCTAGGTTTTATCAGCTTTACACAAAGTTTCATTTTCTTGTTGTTAAGACAGGCGCTTTCAAAATTCACATATGATTGCCAATATTACATTTGTTTCTGAATCTAATACCCTGATCAATCTTTACTGTATAACAAATTCTTAATAATAGTTACTGTTGTGCGATTCAGCAGCATTTGAGTAACATTGTAATCATACGCATGAACAGTCGTCACGTTTTCATTAGAAAGTCATCCCCAAAACTCAGGTCATCCAGTCAGATACTATTGCAGGTGTCAGTGTCTCGGCTCAGGTCATATGGTGATTGTGCGTTTAGTGTTGCAGCCCCCACTTTGTGGAATAAGTTGCGGGCAGATATTGGAAATGTTTTGAACTTTTTTATCCTGTTCTAAAAGCCACACCTGTTCAAGGTCACTTTCACAGATAAATAATAATTATATTTAAAATCTATTACAGGGTTTTTTACACACATATTATCTGAGGTATTATTATATTATATATTATTTGTACAGCGCCTTTGAATGGCTGCTGCTAGTAAGGGGGCTTTATTAAATAAACATTATTATTATTATTATTTTATAACCGAAATATTGCTGGATATCTATAGCGTATACAAACTACTGTCTTATCTAAACACCGAAGTATCGAAATCATTGTTCACTTCTGCCATCCAGACTTAATCTGGGAAATAAATATGATAAAAGCTGCACGTGTCGTTCGATTTAAATTTTCCACAGTGTAGCAAACTCTAATTGATTATTATTTTTCATATTAATGTGTCAGTTCGACAAATAATTATATATATATATATATATATATATATATAATTTCTTTTAGGTCAGTTCATTTACTGTTACTCAGATGACACTGCATTAATTGAACGATTTGATAGATTTTCTGATGCGGAAGTGTCCATCCTTCTAGCCGCATCCGAAAAATCTTTCAGGGATCTTAAGATAATTACACGTAAGCATCATTAATGTGGCGGCTTTGTTCGTGCTCCTTCCTGGTTCACTTATATTATTAAATACTTATAATATTGGTGATTTTGTCTTGATGGCTGAATAGTAAAATATTTTCTTTAACAAGATTTATTTTTCTTCTGACAGATATTTATGAGTGTATTAGCATGCCTTGTCAAAACAATGGAACTTGTATGGATTTGGTTAATGGCTACAGCTGTACGTGTCCGAACGGGTTTACTGGCGATAACTGTCAAACAGGTATGTTGTATTCTTAAGAGACTGACATCTCTGGAGGTAGTCATTATAATATATATTTGGTTGATTACCATGTCAATACAAGTTTTATAATTTATGAAAATATTATATTTATGCCAATTTATTATAAGTATGTTATAGAAAATTATCATCATTGATTGTTTAATGTGTAAAATTACGAATACATTAAAATTGATTGTATTCCATTACGATTACGACTTCATTCCAAAGCAACCAAAATTACAATCATGATTATCACGTGTGTCGTTCAAATTTGACCTACGCTACAAATAGAGTTAAAATTATTTAGCTTGCTCTCATAATCATAAAATAATAAGCGAAAATGGGAAAATGCCAGGTTATCGCATATTTAGATGATCAGATTTGGAATTATTTAAAACTTTTATAAATAGCAGGCATTTTATTGACTGGCTAAGTATGAAGAGTGTGACTATAGCCACTTAATTTCTTGTAAGATATAAGACAATTAGAAAATAGAAGTGATAGGATGTAAAGTAAAAATGTAATCATTCAATCTAGATAGATATGGGAATAAAATTGCAAAATATTCTATCTGCCAAATGTCATAATGTTACTACTTTTGTCATGCATAATATAACATTGTTTGGAATTACTTTTTCATTTGTAATGTATTTTATTTTAATTACAAAATAATCGCATCTGGGAATAACACATTTATAGCAATATAATCAATTACGAATTAACCTATTCCAGATTTGTATGTAGTAAACAAGTGATGCGTTTTCATAAATTGCTCCCATTCCTGGTTAATGCAGGTGCTGACGACAAATGTAATGGTGTTATTTGTAAAAATAATGGAACATGTGTGGATGATATCAATTCCTACCATTGTGAATGTATTCCTGGCTTCACTGGCGATGAATGTCAGACAGCTAAATATATTAGACCATTTTCTTAGCAGCATATAATTTATTTTAGGAACTAACACACACAACTAATAAATATGAATCAGAAATAATTCTTTTCAGTTGTAAACAAAAACAGTAATAATTATTGCAAGGGTTACTCAATCAATTTGTGATACTGAAAGTAGTTTAGATCATTTAAATCGGACATTGAGCGGTGCTTCCATATCGTGACCATTAATAAGGTACTTAGAATTTATTTTCACTACAGGAATTAGTTTCTTCGGTAGATTGAAATAAGTGTATTTCATTTTCAGTATGGGAAGATCAATTACTGTCTGCACATTCTTAACAGTTTGTAGTAAAGTTAACATCAAGCTGTTAATCGTTTAGAGTGTCAATCCGTACTAACTATGTGTGATTATTGTGTGATTATTGATATACAATATTAATACATCCGCTTTTTACACACTCCAGGACTCGGTACTGAATTAAACAATTAAATGTAAACGCTAGAGCGTTCATCAAGACTTATATTGCTGAAATATATATGGAATATATAATTCGGTGGTAGACTGCAGAGTAATTGATACGCTTATAGCAGAACATCATAGTGAATGCATTTCGCCACCAAAAATAAGCATTAATATTGTGGGAAAAATGTCAGTTGGCATAATATTTTCCTAATCAAAGTTAAATATCCCATTTTTTTCTGGATCATTGTCTTCCAATGCTCATACGTTGTGACCTACATGGTGTTTCTGGCTTTGCAACAGCAACTTTTAGAGTAATAAATTACTTGTTTTTCATGCCCTTTACTGAATCACTTATATTATTAATTACTTATAATATTGGCGAATTTGTCTTGACGGCTGAATAGTAAAATATTTTCTTTAACAAGATTTATTTTTATCCTACATAATGTCTAATTTATTATCATAATCATTAGCCTCCACTCTAATCTACATTTAGTTATATATATATATATATATATATATATATATATATATATATATATATATATATATATATATATATATATATATATATAACTTTTATTTGAACCAGTCCTTTGATATAAGAGCAGTAATATTTCATTCAACTGAATACGACATTCCACACTTATGATTCCAATTCGGACTGGAATGGTTTATATTAATTATTATTCTGTTTCTGTGCAACATCATAACTCATCTATTATACCCGCCTTGTCAGGGTGTTAACCTATTTTTGTGCGCATGACAATTATTAGGTGCATAAATATACAAGATCCAAATTACAACTTGGTGAAGATGTTATGAAAATCTAGAGCGTGATAAACATGTTTAGACAGAGTGTTATTTACATATTTGTTATTTCGTGACATTACATAACAAAATGCATAACAAGAGTTATCACGAAGGATGCCTCACAGGAAAGTGAATATGAGGTGTTGGTACAGAGGAAAGATAGAAATCAAATGATATTCATTCTCTATTACACGAATGTCGTTATTTACACAAAACATGCATATTCTTCCACTTCTTGACAATGTACCTCTAAACCTCTCAATATATAATTTGTGTATTATACATCACCATTTAGCCAAATCAATTTTATATTTCTTTTGGAAATTTACCGTGTTATAAGACTAGTTCTAATGAAGATTTGAATTAGCAATATGTCGATTATTTTCGCGGCGCTATCTCGTAGCCGTACCTTTAAGATCTCGTTGAAAATTTCTGTGAAACAGGTAAAAGATATATATTTTATTGAACTAAGAATAGCATATTAAGTTAGCACCTAGAGCATGATATCTGTCTCTAAACGCATCTGCTTGATTTAAATGCTTGGTATTTTCATTTGTTTTGAGTGATATATTTGAAAGGTTTATATATCTTATTTATCTGGATTTTTGAAAATAATGAAACTATTTTTTCCTATAAAAGATATGTAAATATAATTTGGAACATAATAAGAACTTAATTATATAAGTTAGAAGTAACTCTTTAAATATGATTAAATATTTAGTTGTATTTATTTTTCGTCTCTAATGTGAATATCGATTTGTCAACTGGTTTTAATATTTTCCAGCTATTAGCTATTGTAGTGGAGTTATATGCCAAAATAACGGAGTATGTGTTGCTGACGTCGCTGGATATCACTGTCTCTGTATGTCAGGTTTCGTAGGTGATCATTGTGAAACAGGTATGCCCTGATTTCTGTTTAGAAAAACTCGTGTTGGGCAAAAATGATAAAAACCTCTATTAAGTGTTAATGAAAAGTTTATTTTCATAGAAAAATATTTTCGTTTCAGGATTAGGATTTGTAATTTTTTTTATTGGCGGATTTATTCTCATGGCATTTTGTATATGCATGTCTCGAGGAGCATCGATACAACGAAAGATAAACGAGAAAAAAAGGAAAGGTACAACTCCAGCAAATTTATTTGCTTTGGTACACTTACCTACTACTGGTAATGATACACCCTATTTACCCAATAACAGAACATTGACAGAAATTTCGAAAATTCAGCATTCTTTTGACAATTAAGCCGATATGTGAATATCCACAGACACACTCACAGACTCACGCACCAGTACACACATAATCACGCACAAAAACACAAAATCACGCACACAGGTACAAACACACACGCATATATATATATATATATATATATATATATATATATTTAAAATTGCACAGTTATTCATTTTAAATACGTATTCAAACTAAAGCTTAATTGTTAATATTAATGTAGAATTTGTCATTCTACTTATTCTGATTTTGTTATACATAAATATCAAACAGCATATAAAACATAAACACAGCCCAAATCCATGTATAGACTTTCGTATATATGTATAGGTATGTTGACCTGTCGAACAATTTATATTTATATTTAGATGTATGAATAGATTTATTGATGTATAGATTTATGGAGGTATGTCAAAGGATGTTTACATCTTGTGGTTCTGAGCCAGTGCTACTATATATGTATCCTATAATACACATTGCCCGTGCCAGACAACATAGGTATATCGATCCAGATTCGTTATTACATCAATGTAAAAAAGTTATGTCATTATTACGACTTGCTTTACTTTATTAACATTTCCATGTAACTCGTAGAATCTATATTCTTGTCGTCTTATGTGTTCCGGTGAAACGACCTTTTAATTAATACAATGATATATTTATACTCCTTGATGTATGTGTTACTCCGGCAGACATATCCATGGGTGTTAGGCTGCGGTCAGACTACATTCCCATATTTTGAGTAATTAACTAGGTTACACTAATATAGAAAAATTGTTGATTGTATAGCTATTTAGTTATTGTATATCTTATCACGTGTTCAACAAACTGTAATGTTGGTTAACACGGCGAGGGCCTGTGTATTGGTAGTGTTCTATGTCAAGTACTTTACACAATAAAGATATTCAAATAACATTCAGATTTATTTGAATCGATTATCTACTTTTTTCCTCTTTACGTTGCTACTATGGATAGACTTGAACACTTGCTGATATCTATGATCATAGAAAACATCATTCCTTAATTGTTAAATCTTTCTCTTGACATGCTCGTGTTATTAATTTACTCAAACAGATGCTATTAATTAGCTTCATGCAATATAATATTTGAATAATTAAACAAAAAGGAGTAACAGTGTTTGTAATGCCGGGAAATATTTCGACTTTTGTTTACTAAGAGTAACTGAAATTTCCCACTACATTTCTTGTAAGACAACAAAAATTTTAATACTTCACTGTTTGACAAATGCGAGACTGTTCAGGATCATATAATCATTATGACTGGGAGATGTATAAAACGTATTAGCTTTAAATGGGACAGGATAACGTTTCTAAAATAAATTAAACAATACTAAACTATGGCTATGTAACAACTTTCGTTCTTGAGGTATCATTATCCACAAAATATCCGTTAAAATATTAAACCGCATGATGACTTCCAAAACTTTATCCCGGAAGGAAATTATTTGTTATTTATTAAATACAACTAAAATTTGCCTTGAAAGAGTGGGGAGGATAGCTGTAACAATGATGGCGAATACAAATTAGCCTAATACATTGGATGACAAAAGCGAACAGATAATGTCATTTAGAATGCCAAAAGTGGACGATACTGAATAATCTGTATGTGCCAATGTGTGTTTCGAACTGACTCACGTAGTCACTGACTGAGTCACCCCTACACTCAACCACCATAATAGATTATCATCATTTGTCCTAGCAGTTACTGTTCTTATTCATGATACGTATTATTGAATACAATATTTTGCTATTTTACAGTTACGATAATTGACGATTATATTTGCTGATAGAAACTGAAACCTGGTATTCCTTATATTTTCATTCCGGGGTAATTATAGATTAAGACATATGTAAGATCTAAGTTGGTGTGATAATCTTGCGAGTTATGTTTCAATGTGATGAAATGAAAGGTAGATATTTATCTTATGCCCGCATTGTTGACAAAATAGTTAATGTAAACATTTGCAAAGATGCAGACTAAGAATTAAAAATTATCATTTTATTTAGTATCACAAACTATTCAGTTTCAAGAAGCGAGACAAATTTATTTGTTTAAACAGATTTACATAGCCATGGGTTGCTTTGATTTGTTGCATTTGGTCCGACATATAGTTCCTTAACTTTACATCCATCTTGCTATAATTCACAATATCAAATATGTAATGCTATATATTAATCACAGACTATGGTATGGTATATATATATATATATATATATATATATATATATATATATATATATATATGATGGATGAATGAATGTTGTTTAACGACACATCGGCACATTTTAGGCCATTCAGTGTCCTAGAACGTTTGGAAATAAAACCGTATTGAAGATTATATATAAAAGGTTAATAAGTCGGATTTCTGGCATCGATAAAAACTATTTATAAGCTAAAATGTAAGTTGTTAAATGTAAAGGATAAATATGTAAACAATACGTTGGTGTATAGATGTATAAGGTTGTTAAAAAGGTAAAATCGAATTCTTAATCTTAGAAAATGGTGATTAAATTTGATAAAATATGGTGAATAATGACTAATTTTGATTAGAGGTAATTAAATAGATTTCTGTTAAAAGAGAATACCTGCTTCTATAGAGGAAATAATAGATAAGGTTATGACATTGACTAGGTGTTCTCGCTTTATATAAAACAATTAAGAAGAAAAGAACAGCTTCTGTTAGGAATTATGCTGACTAGATGTTACCACTTTAAATACATTATATTAAGAAGAGAAGATCAGCTTATCTTAGGAAGTTTAAAATTGTGTCCGGGACAATATTCTCCAGCAGCTCTTTCCGAGTCTCTGCGTTGTACTAGTGTACTCTGATGGGGTGGTATTCCGAGCAATGAAGGAGGATGTGATCGACTGTCAGGCGTTCTTGGCAGGAGATACACTCTGGTGGATCTTCTCCAGCCAAGGGGTATCTATGGATGAGGAGAGTGCCCAATCCGTAAGCGGCAGAGCACAATTTCCTCACGACGCCTTTCCCGACTGGACCATAACTAGCATCCTAATGCAGGCTGCACTGCGTGCAATTCATTTTCAGATTGCAGTGACCAGAAATCTGACCACTGCTTTCTTAGGTATTGCTTTATGATAGGTCGGAAGTCAGTGAAAGGTAATGGAATGTTGATCTTACGACCTTTTAGAGCAGTTTTGGCAGCCTTATCAGCTAGTTCATTCCCACGAATACCGACATGGCTCGGTACCCAGCAGAATACTACATCCTTTTGTAGAGTTTTAAAGGTGGAATGTAGTTCTAAAATACAGAGGACAAGTGGATCTTCTATGTCTAAATTGTCTATGGCCTGTAGGCAGGACAAATAATCCACACATATAATAAATTTGTCCCCAGTAGAGCTAATACCATGATGAAGTGCGAGGTAAATAGCGCGAAGTTCTGCAGTGTATATCGAGGCCACAGGCAGACGTTCCACCACACACTGCCTACCACAAAAGACAGCGCATCCTACTCTATCGCCTTCGTTTGAACCATCAGTATAGATGAACTGATGGTCATCATATTTATTTTGTATGATGTGAAAGCGGCTCTGAAATTATGATGGACAAACATCGGATTTGTTTGACATGGGTTAATCCCCAAGTCTTCTCTCAAATACCGAATTCTAATTCCAAAAGTTAGGATAGTTTTCGGCCTGAATAAGAAGTTATCTGGAGTTTTGGGTTGAACTCCATATCAAATGTAGGATTTGCCGGAGTACTACTTGCAGAGAAAGTCGTTTTCTCCGTCTGTAAAGAGATTCCTCATTAGATTCAACATAAAGACTCTCCACTGGGGAGGTCCTGAATGCCCCTGTGGCTATTCTGAAGCCTTTGTGGTGAATGGGGTCGAGTGATTTGATATGATTTACGTGCCGATCCCCAAACAAATCCGTAATATTACCCCGAGGAATTTAGTTTGTTTTTAAAGTTTTAGAGTCGGGTCTGGATGAATTTTTCTTTGGTGCAAGAGATGCACAGACTGTTTTGGACCTGAAGAATTTGAAGCCATTCTCATCAGCCCGATTTTCCAATTTATTGAGACACAACTGGAGAATTATTTCCATGGAATTCATATTTTTTACTGGTAGCATATCAGGAAGTCATCTATGTATAAGGAACAGTTAACACCATTCAGCAAGCATTTAACTATGCTGGGTTTTTTCATGCTAAATAGTGTTACTGATAAGATACTTCCTTGTGGTACACCCTCTTGTTGGTGGTATGAATCGGAGAGTGTGTTACCAACGCGGACAGTAAAGATTCTATCAGTCAAACATTTTGAGATTAATTTTGGCATATTGCCACGAAGCCCAGCATTAAATGAGTCTTTTAGAATTCCATATTTCGTTAGTGAGCTCCGGTGGGATAGTGGTTGACGGTCACAGGTTCGAACCCCGTAACAGGTCAAACTTTTCGAGGGATTAATTTCTCGGCTCACTACATCGTGGGTGGCTGACCACGTTAAATGGCGCTGCCGTCTCAACTGAATTATTTAAAATAAAAGGGACGTTAAAAACCCCCTGAGGACGTAACACACTCTGGCAGGGACCACCCTCAGGGTATTTCGGCTACATCTTTCAGTACTGTTCCCCTGTGAGTGGTGGGGGAGGAGGAGGTTCCTCAACCACTCCAACATAGAGGCTGTGCTGATTAAGCGACAGCCTGGGAATTCTCCCCGAACAACAAAACCATCCATATTTCCATGTTGTGTCGTAGGCCTTCTCTAGATAAAATATCCCCACAGTATGTTGCCCCTTTATAAATCTCCCCCTTAGTATTGTTTCTAATTTAATTAGTTGATCTGTGGTGGATCTATGTTTTCTAAAACCACTGTGATGGGCTGTGAGAATGGCATGATATTCGAGATACCAGACTAACCTGGTATTTACCATCCGCTCAAAGGTTTTACAAATACAACTTGTGAGTGCTATTGGACGGTAATTACCAGGATCTGAGAGATTTATTCCTGCTTTTGGGATTGGGATGATAGTGGTTTCTCTCCACAGGGAAGGGAAGTCACTACCACTCCAGATTTCATTGTATATGTCGAGCAGGATTTCTAATGATTTCTCAGGAATTTGTTTTAAGATCTGGTAGTGAATATCATCAGGTCCAACGGCAGTATCATGGGCTTTCTTGAGAGAATCCCACTAGTTCTCTCATAGAAAATGTTTTGTTATAAATTTCATCATTTGTTGATGTAAAATGTATTGGATTCCGCTCCGTGGTATTTTTTTCTCTTGAATTTTTCTGTGTAATTTTCTGCCGAAGAGTTATGTGCAATTGTTTCTGCCAACGTATTCCCGATCTCTTTTATGTTTGTAATTATGTTCCCATTTTTCTCTAATTGGTTAATTGGGGGCATTGAACTTTACACGGTATTTTCTTTATCATTTTCCTTATTGTATTTACGGGAATTCTATTATTTAATTAGAAGACATATTCCCTCCATATTTCTGCAAATGACTCGACGACCCTTGGCGTATTCTATTTTATAATTTGTAAGATTTTCTTGGGAGGGATTTATTTTAAAATGGTTTAGAACTCTTTTTCTTAGTTTTAGAGCTTCTTCGCATTCTCCATTCCACCAGGGCTTGTGGAGTTTTCTTGGAACTGTAGAGGATTTTGGTATCGTTATTTCCGCTAAGAAATGTAGCACTGATGTAAAGATTTCACAGCGGTTTTCTTTGATGGTCTTTAAGGTATTTCTATTTATTTATTGGCTACATTTAAATTTAAAGGTGTACCAGTCTGCCTTCTTAAAACTCCATTTTGGTACACTTAAAAGTGCTGCCTTGTTATTGTATTGCAGGAATGTTGGGAAATGGTTAGTGCCACAGAGATCCTCATGTATAGACCATTCAAAATCAAGAAATAATGATGGGTTGAACAGGAATAAGTCTATGGCAGGTGATGACTCAGTTGCTGGATGGTTATATGTCCGTGTATTATTATTCCACAAGCACAGCTCGTTGTGTTCAATGAAGTTTTCTAATGTGTTGCCCTTATTATTATTTTGTGCATTTACCCATATAGTGCTGTGGGCATTTATATCACCAATTAGGAAGGAAGCTGGCTTATTAATTGGTCCAGTTCATTTCCACCAAGTGGATAGTTTGATGGAATATATATATTGAACACAGTGTTATGGTCTTGTGGAGTGACAGTGTCACAGCAACCATCCAGAATATCCTTCAAGACATTGTATTTGTTTGGGGGCGATAATGGGGTTTTTATCGCCCTTTTTGTCTCGGTCAGAGAGTGTTTGTACTTTTTTTTGAAGAAACTGTCTGAGGATTAGGGGGTTCCATCACTGGAGAAGGTGATGGAGTGTCCCCCTTTTTTGTCTGTGACCTAGAATTTGTGGTTGGTGTTACCTCCGACTGTGCTGTGTTAGCAACAGTCATGGTAGACACGGTCCTGGTTACATGTTTCAGTTTTGGCACTTGGCTCGGCTTCTGGGCCCCGAGAGGCCAGGTCATGTCGGCCTGACAGGCAACACTGCTTTTCTTAACCCCAGCTACATCAGAATATGGGTAGGAGTGTTGCCCTTCTGCTCGATGATTTTTCTGGCCTCTGGAAAAGATAATCCCTCTGTCGCTTTGACGGTCCGGATGTCTTTCTCCCTTTTCCACACGGGCCAGTCCCGGGAGAAAGAACCTTGATTTCCGTCACAGTTAACACAGTGGGGCTTCAGACTACACTCCTTATCCTTATGGTTTGTTGTGCCATATTTGGCACAGGTAAGCTCTCGCTTACAGGCCATTCTGTGGTGTCCATATTTTTGGCGTTTAAAGCACCGCAGTGAATTAGGAATGTAGATTTCGACCTTCACTCGAAGGAAACCGATCTTATGGAGGTAGGAAGGACACGGAGTCCAAGCGTGAGGATGATTGTGCCGGTATTTATTCGGCGACCTTCACGCTGAACTCGTATCTCCTCACCTATGTAATGCCCTGTGCTGACAGATTTTCTAGAATCTCCTCTTCAGATGTGTCAGCTAGGTTCCTACATCGTATGACTCCCTTTTTGGAGTTCGTGCTACGATGAGGGACTACATTTATCGGACAATTTACCAGCACTGTGGAACGCAGCAAACAGTATCAATGGCTCTTTTTGGATACCTCAATAATGAGGTCTCCAGATCTGAGCCTCCTGACTGATGCCGGCGTTCCAGCCAAGCCTTTAATTCCTTTCTCAATAGCAAAGGGGTTTAACATTGCCAAGGGAATGTCCTTATTGGTTCCCTGAATTACCAGAAATCTATGCCATAGATGTAGAGATGGTTCCTCGTTGTCCGAGGAAGGATCCACCTCTAATGCACGTTTTTTGTGTGAGTTTTTGTGGGGGGTGTTGGGTGTCCATATTTAGTTTTAATTGTTTGAGCACAAATCTTCCCCAACCGCCTTGGAGTTCAACGAGGGGAAACACAAAGGTGTGGTTACCAACACTTGTGCATCAGGGATATAATTGTCATATACCCCCAGAACACAGTATTACAAGGGAGAATCGAGTGGTGGAGTATCATCCACCAGGTTACACAAAGTAACACCATCCTCCAAGCATTTAACCTGGAAGAATCATTTAGATGATATAAATATTAATATTTCCTGAGCTCTTTTTATTAGAAATTGGGGTAATAATTTTCTCCAGGTTGAAAGTCTAAGGATGTTGTACTTCACTCTAATTAATCCATTTATGTCCTATGGTATCGCTGTATGGGGAAATCTACAAAAACAATAGTAAGAATAATAAATAAAGCTTTGTATAATAGCCACACAGATACCTCTTTTTAAAAAAGCTTAAATTCGCAAACTGGACGATTTACATGAGCACCAAGCTGACTTATTCGTCAATGATTATAATATGGGCAGGTTACCTCATTCATTTAGTGATTTGTTCAGATTTAATTGTGATGTCGAGGAAACCTATTTAACCAGACAATCAAGTCTAATCAAGATTGAACGTTATGATTCTGCCTTATCTGCTAAGTTTCCCATTTATAAATTCCCTTGTATATGGAACAAGTGGACATCAATAGTACCAAACTTTACTTCTAAGTGTCAGTTCAAAAATGAAGTAAAAAAGAAGTTACTATTTTCTTATCCAACTACTGTTAAATGTGCCAATCCATTTTACAATGACTGTCGACAGAGATAAAAAAAAATGTTCATCTCTCTTTCATTCCGAAACCTGGTCACTGGTATTCTCTATGTGTCCTCTCATGGCTTGGCATCCAAATTTATGTTTTTATTAGTTCAGTCTGTCAAACGATACCTACCTAATTCAAGGGGCCAGTGGGAAGACAACTTTGGATACAATGGTCCCCCAACTTCCATTATTATATTTAGTTGGATGTAAACTTTGTATATATATATATATATATATATATATATATATATATATATATATATATATATATATATATATATATATATATATATATATATATGAATCAAATGTTAATATTTGAGTTACACAATTTGTTCAAGAAAGATCATTTTGTTTAACGTAGGATAAAAGTGACTGAAGAAATAAAACAAAACAACCCGATCAAGATCTGGTTTTGGATTCGTAGTCATTGTTGCTTAATATTTGTTATCTATTTCACACCATCTACTTTCTGTGTAAGCATTGAATCTGAGATACATTGAACTTAAAATATACAGTTTATGCACATATTGTTTTGTTAGATAAAACAACAATATATAATAGTAATGCAACTTTCACACAGGATATACATAACATTCAACTGTATGCATATAATAACGAAATTACATTATGCGAGTCTCAAAGCATATTACTGATCTTACATGTAACATGTTCAGAAAAGGACACTTTGTTTAATGCTGGATAAAATCAATGATTAAACCAACCACTATACATTCCCATACTCGATGTTAATATCTACTTATAGCATTAATATAATTAGCAAATGTATGTCTATAATCAATATTTAGTATTTCTTTATTACTAATAAAACACTTTTAAACAATATATATATATATTTATATATATATATATATATATATATATATATATATATATATACGGGAAAAGAAAAAAAGAAAAAAAAGAGTATATATATATATATATATATATATATATATATATATATATATATATATATATTTTTATATATATAAAACACAATCTCTCTCTTTTTGTATTGGTTCATAAATGAAGCAGAACTAATTCGATATCAGACTCCAATATTCCTCCCCACGCCCCGATAAAACTCCTTTGTCTACAGCACGAGCAATCAATAAATAGGCAAGCAGACATACAGGTAAGCAGACAGGCATGCATGTTTTCTATAGAGAACACTCATCTCCGTTAAGCAGCGGAAAATTAGCTCCAAATATTGTCAAGTCATAGGTTACTCTTGGCACAACCTCTATTGAGTGAAGAAATGAGTCAAACAAATCGAGGTTAAATAGACCAATAACAAAAAAAAACGTCATGGGTCCTACTAAATACAAACTCTTTGTATTTTTTATGTCAGAGATGTGTACAAAGGTCTAGAGAATCTTTTGCTTGTTGATGAAAGACTGTTATAATCATTCACTGCTATTTACAAACACAAATGTGTGATCTTTCCAAAGAGCAGATCATAAGTTAATCTGATGGACTAAGTGGCACGAGTATTTCTATATAATGTCTGTGGATCAAATTATCGAGACTGAAGAACAGTTGTCTGACGATGCCATTATAGAGATAGTAGGCCCTAAATTAAGTGACGATGATACGCCGGCATGTCCGCCTCAGAAAAATCACCGCCAAGATGGCCGCCACCAACATCGAGGATACGCTAATATTCCTGGAAGCACATCCTCAATTAGCTAGCAAACATTTAAACCCCCTACACTAACAGACGTTAAACATTTGTCAACTAGTTCCGCTAAACAGCTTGATGTTTCCGACGTAGTACACTACTATCTGTCTTCTGCGAGTGACCTCAACAATAACATTTAACACAGAGCTAGTCACAAGGGGGGGGGCTAGGGAAGTGGCGAATTGATAAGATAGTTATATTTTGATGATATTTATTAGTTAATGTTAAAAATATTAAAAAATAAAATATAATACCTTTCAAATTAATTATAATTTACTTTATTTTTTTAATCATACAATTATTACTTTGTGACA
>JAODUP010001982.1:0-20000 GCA_025642065.1 Paralvinella palmiformis | reverse complement strand
GTCTTTCCAAAGCATTTAACACAATAATTATCAAGATATAACCCAATGATTGAATGGACTGATTTTGCCAAATGAACGACACAGCTAAGCCTTAGTTATTCGTGTTGACTTTTAGGGGATTTTTAGCATGGGTTTCAATGGACTAAATAAAAGATTTTAAAATTAAACATTTAGGTGAATGTAAATTGATTTTAATGAAAAGTTTTTAAATATTTAATGTAGAGTTTTGGAAATATTAATTACTTGTACCTGGGAACCAATCATATATGTATCGCCTGTATATTATTAAATAAAAAATGTTATTACATTAGAGCATTAACAGCCTTGACATTTACATGGGTTTCGCACGCATCCCGGAATTCAAAGAAGATACTTGATTTTAATAGCACTCCTGGAATAGTCCTTGATTTTCAATACCCCCTGAAAAAGGAAATTCACCCTAAACACAGCTAAAAATGTTTTTTATAGAAAAAAGGACTATAAGTGAGCTGAAATTAAACATGGAACTTCGAACTCAGTGCAGAGTTCTTGTTAGCCGCTGCAAAAAAAGATAATCAGCAAATTGACTTTGAAATATCCCTGTATCAGACATATACATGTTTTGATCCCACAGAATTGGGAACACCAAAGAAGCTTCCTATTCTAGTTGAGGCTGGTAGAATCCAATGAGGGACAGCTTCATGTGATGACATATTGGCACAATTTGAAGAATTTATAGATGTTGTGGTTGCCAGAAATAAACAGGATTTTGTATCATTCTCACAACATGATGCCGACCAACGAATAGATTAACTTCAGTTTATGTCCAGAAATTCACGTTTTGACAAAGTATGGATGGTAATCAAGAATATGCTTGCTATATCCCATGGTCAAGGAACTGTTGAATGTGGATTATCAGTAAATAAAGAACTCGAAGTGAAAAACCTGCAAGAATACTCTGTTACTGCCCAAATATAAATTTCTGACCATGTTGACAGAGTTGGTGCCATTGCCAATGTTAATATTACTACGCCACTCTTAACGTCAGCTGCATCTGCTAGACAAAAGTGCATGTCTTATCTGGATTATCAAAAATGACTCTTGGAAAATTTTCTTTTATAGTCTGAAGGTGCAAAAAAGTGGACAATTTCCTTTTCTGGCCAGATATTCAGTTCTCTCCACTGCAGAGACATGAAACGAATCCATGTAACAAATATGATATATACATCACATTCTGGTATCAAGAAATGCATACTTATTAATTTCAAAGTTTGTTTTATATGTTCTTAGTTTCATCAGAGTTAGAAAAAATTGATCCTTTGGGTCTAAATTTGGAACACCATACATGTAGTTCAACCTGGTTGTAGCCGGACGGAGTGAGGCAAATACGTCTCTAAAAATTACATAGTTGTCAATGCCTGTATAAAATTGTATGCCTCTCGGATTATTTTTGTACGCTGCTGCAGTCATCCGATTACTGGGGTTAGGATCCGAACCAGTCTGTGAGGAAGATTCTAACAGAATAAGTCCTGCATTAGTCTGAACGCCCTGTGTTGTTTTTTCGACCACAGTTTCTACTTCCTCTACATGTAACAACTAAAAGTCATTTAACATAATTAAATTTTATCATATAAGGCAGATTCACTAGTTTTGACATGTAATACTATATCGACATCGAATGCTGGAATGTATAGATGATTACTCGAACTCATCAGAGGGACTTTCTTACTCATGGTCATGTTGTGTGGGAGGTCGGAGATTCGAATTTCTACCATGACACTATAATAGTAGGAGCATTTCACACAAACAAGCAACTGGCAAGGTTTTCTCCGCCGAATATGTCATCTATTGTAAATTCTAAAGTTGTTTAGAATTAGTTTTCGTGGTGAAGCAGTAAATTACAGACCATATGCGTCTCCCCTAATTTCAGGTAGCTAAGCCACGTAAAATAACTGCCATTTCGGCCATTATTAGTGTTGTTGTAGAATTCCCCTTTTTATTACAGAATATTCAACCCTTTTACCAAATATAGATCAGTTAAGTTACTCCAAATAAACTAAATGTGATATAGTTGGCCAAAGTTATTTGAAACTATTTTGTGTTGAATATTTATTATCAACATTGCTCTGACAGAAGCTGTGAATCATTACCATCTTGCCATTCGTGTACAAAGAGGATGCTCATGGGTGTAAGAAGATGTAAGTAACTTGCCGAAGGAATTTGGTCATCGCTGACCTGGTGCGTCGTCACGCCACAAATGCATTGAATTTTGACACAAATGTTTACCATGACAGGGGACGAGTTCGTCGCAATTTACCGAGATGCGGAGCTACTCGTATTTGATGATTTGCTTGATAAATCTATTCTGTACACTATAAAAGGGGCGGGCATACAGTGTTTGGACAGCTGGAGTGCGGCAACAAGAACGGAGACGATCAAGATCGAGTCTCCGCTGAAGGCCACTGAAACTAGAGAGCACAGTTTCAGAAGCCAGGAATGCACTCGGTGTCTTACTAAGATTCATGGAGGCCAAAGGTAGTAAATGTGACATATGCGCACTACAAATCTTTAACTCTGTGTTGAGAACATTTCCTCACTAATGTCCTGTAACAGGCAGTCATGACTGATTTAAAAACAAAACAAATTCTAATGTATCTACACGTACATTTAATATTAGCTCAATGGTATTCGGTATTTCTTCACTATATTTTAATTTTAGCTAAATAAAACTTGGAAATGCAGTTAAACAAAGTAGATAACACAACATAATTTGTCTGTGCGACTTGCTAACTGGATCGAGACGACATCTCTCTTTAGAACGCCACTCCGTTTACAATGCCAAATCTTTCTGATCCAAAATGTTATGTTATCAAGAGTGTGTACTGTATTATATAAAAATGTGTGGATTATTCAACAGGAAATAAATAAAATTAACGGCTTTTAAATTCATGCTTATGCTAGAAACATTTCATTAGCAGTTAATTCAGTAGGCATACTCCAACTAAATATTTGGGAACTTTCTGTTTTATAAACAAATTGTCTGGAACAACTAGCGGCAAAGAAAATGGCCATCAGCTGCAAATTAATTGGCACCCCGTTATCTGAGATGACTATGTATTCATGGATACCTCAAACTGGGCACTCATTTAGATTTTACAATATATGGTATATTCGGCGGAGCAAACCTTACCAGTTGCTGGGTTGGGTGAACAACTTCCGTGTGTGTATGTGTGACTATAGAATTTAAAAAGAAAATACTTAAGTAAATCGAATGAACAACTGAAAAAATACTACTCGTAGTAATTGACCTGTTGACTAAATGGCTTGCACCAGTCAGTCAAGCACTTACCGCTCCAACACACAGGCACAATACAAGGAGGACCATTCTCAATCCCACCAAGAAGTCATTATTGAGGGAATAACGTGCATAAAGTGGCTTTTCCCTCCTATACCAGATAGTTTATCAAAATCTGATAAAGATGAGGAACGACCCAAACGACGCAAAGCTGAGGTATTTATTGGATCGGACAATTTAGATGTCCCCATGCTGAATACCAAAACTGGTCGTGATGGGACAGAATTTTGTGACATTATAGTGATTACCGAACACCTAGATGAATGGGAAGCAGCCATGGTGGAATTATATTCAAGAATGGGGTATACGTATACCAAAGGGACATTCCATACCTCTTGCTTCCAGATTTCATGGTTGAATGGGGATGATCCTGTTCTGTTACTCAATCTTAATCCTAATAAGTCCAAGTTCATGGTACAGCCAGGCAACAGAGATCAAGCTAAGCTGATTGAATGGATGAGTCATTACGATGATTTCAAATAAAAGATCGATAGCCATGTTGCTGGAACAAACACCTCTCGTAAGCCATGTGCCCCATCTGCTGAAAACGTATCTCCACCGGATAATGACAACTCCCTGGGACCAGTGTCATCAGATACTGGTATCGATGGCAACCTCGTGATCTCAGAGACGCGGACAATGATGTTGATAATGATCAACCCCTCTTATCGGGCTGTAATCAACAGTCTGTATTGTCTGACAACAATATTTGCAGTAGTAGTGTTATTATCAAGGAGCACCACGCGCTGCAGCAGTAGCAGCAGCGAATCAACCCAGAAACAACAGAATTAATCACCGCCTTGACTACACGGACTCAAGTGAACAGTGACGTGATGGGCGAGCTGGCAGTCCTGAAGGATATGTATGATGTGTGCGTTAACTAGGACTGTGGTTGAACTTCGCTCTGAAGTTTCGTTTCAGCATCGAGCAACAAATGCGGAGCTGAAAGAAAAGGTCAGCCAGTGTGATACACTCGGGGATCGGGTGTTTACGTTCCGTGAAGAGAATGCCGCCATAATCAGGGTAAATAGTAAGGCGAAGTGGAAATCAATTAACCAGCCTCATCGACCAACCACATTATTGTTAGGTTCTAACATCATCAGAAACGTTGATGAGGACAGGCGGATTAACACTGATGTAATGCGCATCAATGGAGCTAAGCTATCGGATCTGGAAGCTCATGCTAAAAGCCCCAACAAAAGGTATGATCGTGTTGTTGTAGTTGGTGGTGGAAATGATTGCGATGACCATAGCATCACTGAGTATGCCACCATTGATCGACGTGGTAAGCTAATACAGTCACTGAAGCCCAATACGTCCAACATCACGGTAGCTAGTGTTTGTCCTAGGGTGGCTCATGATGGCCACGATAATACAGGTATACAGGTATACAAGTCGTCAGTCAAGATGCAAACTGTGAATATAAGGATTGCTCGAGCTTCTTGAAACTGGCTAACGGCTCTATAAATGATGACTACTATATTAGAGATTGCATTCACCTTAACAATAAAGGTGAAGATAAACTGTGCAGTGCCTTGTCCATCACTAAAGAAGCAAGATGTTGATAGCTACTGTTACCTTCCCAGGAAATCTCTCAATTCAACATCTCGTAACCAAGCATCTTCTCAAGATAACGTCGTTAACAACAATTGGCAAACTGTCACTAGAAAACGCTCTCACGTCACAACGAGCCATGCTAAACAACACAGTAATTCACGTATGTTTGATAAGCGTGGCAAGACTGAGCATCAAACTACACGTGGAACCTCAAGGCATACCCATGATAATACGACTGCGGTGAAGCCAACCATCGGATACAAAACTGTCGCTATGCCCAACCACTGACCTGCCGTCAGTGTGGTACATCTGGACACAAGGCCAAGCACCACAGCACATAGGATCTAGTCCAGGAAGAGTGTGCCCGCCGATGGAATATTACTGATGTATTGTATTGGTTATTTACACTAGGTTATATACTGATTATAATAATATATCTGTTAGTGATTATCTTAACCGAATATCCAAACAAAAGGGTCTAAAGCTAGCCACGCTAAATGTATGTAGCTTGTTGCCAAAAATTTACCATCTTAGAATCTTATTAAGTAAGCAACCATTTGATATTCTTTCTATAAATGAAACATTCCTTGATTCTACAATAGCTACATCACTGATTATTATTGATAGATATACATAGGTTCCCGTCATGGCGGCGGTGTAGGTCTTTATATTCGTGATAACCTTAATTATGAAATATATAAACAGGACAGTGTTATTGAATATGGCATTGAAGCTTTATTTATCAAACTCAAATTGTCAAATAAGAAACCTATCATAATTGGAACAGTGTATAGACCTCTTAGTGCAAATGTTGAGTATTTTATTTTAAAATTATTAATGTTATTGAACATGTGGTAACGGATCATGAATGTGTTATAATGGGTGACCTTAATTACAATTACGTGTTAGATGAAAGCTTATGTTATAATCCTTTAACGTATGTATCTCAGATAGCAGGCTTATCTCAGTTGGTTGATAAACCGACTAGAGAAACCACACCTAATCTTCATTAATTGATATTATACTTAGTACCATACCGTCAAGCCATACTAGAACTGGTGTCATTAAGTTAGCACTGAGTGATCATTATATGCCATACACCGTGACGTCACACAGTATATCAAAGTCCCATGACACTTGTATTACAATTAGGAATTTAAAGCATTTTAATGAAGAATTTGTTTTATATTATGTACATAATGAATTGAAAAAATTGAAAAACAAGACTATGAATGGAAACTCCCTACTAGTATACACGAACCATAGTTCTAAAGCCTATTGAATTAAATGTTGCATTAAGGGAACTCACTAAAATAATTACTAGATCAAACCTGGATGTTTTAAATATTGATTCTAAATTAGTGCGAATCGCAGCAAAAGAAATTAGTGACAGCTTGTGCAATATTATAAATAATTGTATTATTAATGGCGACTTGCCGGATGACTGGAAGTTAGCAAAGGTTACACCTATCTACAAAAATAAGGGTTCTAAAGATGACTGCGGAAATTACCTGCCTGTATCAGTTAGTTGTCATATTGCCAAGATTATTGAAAAATCTATACAAATTCAACTAAAGGAATACTTAACT
This sequence comes from Paralvinella palmiformis, assembly GCA_025642065.1. Classification (NCBI taxonomy): domain Eukaryota; kingdom Metazoa; phylum Annelida; class Polychaeta; order Terebellida; family Alvinellidae; genus Paralvinella; species Paralvinella palmiformis. The sequence continues at coordinate 13,520 of JAODUP010001982.1, read as the reverse complement.
AAGCACAACTTTTTATAGCGCATTCAATCAGCTTATCTAAAAATCATTCTACTCAGTCATCGCTACATAATATTGTTTCAGATATATTTGATGGCATTAATACAAACAGTGTGAATATGTTATGTTTTGTTTTTTTGAGTTAGCTAAATGTTCTGATACCATTGATCACGATATGTTACTATGTAAGTTAGAAAAGTATGGTATACGAGATAAAGTGTTTCAACAGTTATCTTAATGGAAGGAAACAATGTGTTAAAATTAATGGACAACTGTGATCGATTTTAAACATTTTATTTGGTGTTCCACAAGGCCATATCCTGGGTCCTATTTCCTTTTGTTTATTAATGACTTGCCGAGTTGTCTTCATAAATGTGAATGTAAGCTTTTTGCAGATAATACGGTGATCTATACGATGAATACGGATGAGTTTAAAGCCATGTCTTGATTTACAATGCGGCTTAGATAACGTGCAAATTTGGTTTGCTTCCAACAGACTATCAATAAATATTGACAAATCATGTACTATGTCAGTTACTAATAAATCAGTAAATAATCCCATCTTTGATATAAATGATAATGCGTTATCTTCTGTAAGTCACACACAATACCTTGTTGTCACGATATGCGAAAACCTATCATGGCAGGCTCAGATCAAAGCTGTCTGTAGTAAAATGGGTTACGGCATTAATATATTGTATTGATTACGTTAAAAGAAAGTTGATCATAAAGAATTATTGAAAATTTATAATACAATAATACAACTTTATTTTGATTACTGTTTAACTATATGGGGATATGCCCCTCTGTGTCATATAAATAAAACACAAAGACTGTAAGATAGAATAATACGTAGTATAGCCTACAATTATGATCTTGATGTTAGCCCAGCAAAATTATTAAATAAATTTGGTCTTATGAGTATTACACAACGCCGTGATTATTTTATGTCTGTTCAAATGTTTACAAGGCATAGCCCCATCGTATCTCATTGATCGCATTGAATACTCCTCTAATTATAATTTACACCAGACACGACTATCAAACTTATCCATGCTCTATGTACCAAAGCCACGTGTAGAAACATTTAGCCAATCTTTCCAATATGTTCGGCCTATTTTATACAATAGTTTACCGAAAGGGGTACTTACATTCTACAAGTTTACATGGTTTTAAACAAAGTGTTAAAATACACATACTGGATCAATTTATGGTATATGTAAATTTTAACACTGTCAATAATCTAGTCATGTTGTTATGACATTTAGATTGTATATGGTTTTATTCCATGTGTATTTCATTTTTGTTTGAATTTTTTTAGACTGGGTACCATGTTAGATTACGTTTGTAAATGGTTTTACCCAGTATAAATATATTGCAATAAATAAATAGCAGAGGCGATATGCACTTCATGACCCTTTTACGTCACTCATCAATTATACGACTTATTATAAACACTAACTTGAATTAACGATTATTAATATAGCGTATAATAATTATAATAATAACAACAACAGTGTAGATTCTTCCTAAAACAGGCTGTTGCTAGTCTTCATTTAATAAAATATATGATAATTTATAATTTAAAAAATCAGAAGAATATAATTTCTAAGTATTACTGAGGATTACTTTTCTGTGTCTCCATTAAACAAGGCAATAGTTCAGTGTTTTGGCGAATTTGTGCAAAGAAATTCGCAATTTCTATTTATTTGAATGCCTGTTTATCCAGAGATTCTGTTAATATTGGTGTGCTACATGTCTAATGACATCCATTAACATTGATAACAATTGTAAACAAAACAGAGAGAGAGAGAGAGAGAGACACACACACACACACACACACACAGGGAGAGAGAGAGAGAGAGAGACTAAACATTCCGCGAAAAACAGCTTCCAAAAGTCGATAAACAAAGATAAAAACTCGTTTCCCGGCGATGATAAATAGTATTACAGACTTCGAACATAAAGATATTTGAAATATTTCTGAGAACGCGTTATCTGTTGTACAAATTTATAATATGGCTTAACTTGCGAATATATATATATATATATATATATATATCGAAATCTTGCAATAAATTTCGGTATTTTTCTATGAACTTGAGTCACTAGGTGGCGCTCCTTCTGTCTACCAACGCACTTTAATCAAATTGATCATCATACCAGCTAGGAGGCGCTTCGTTCGTTAAACTATCAACATTATCTAACCGCCGACCAATTATCAATCACATTAAGCCGCCTCCGTGGTCTAACTGGCAGCGCGTTCGACCACAGATCACTACCACTCGAGTTCGAATCTCGCCGTGGGCATATCTGAAGTGGTGTTTCATCTTTGACTTCGCTTCATTACCTTTGGAGGTCGTTCGGCTAATTTAGCCTACCACGTGGACAAAAGTGGCTGGAAAATATCAATCATAAATTCTCAATCAAATTTGTAAACAAAACCGTTGACAGTGGATTGTTTCAAGAGGTCACCTCCATTTGTTGGAGTAATTCTGGTCAGAGTAATAATATCTAAATAGCTCCATCAGGATGATATTAGAAGGATGTTTGTATTGTCCCTAAACAAGACAATTCGTCGTTTTACGTCTTCTTGTGTGTACGTGGTGGAAACTCTTCTTCTTTTACAAGGTTGGCTCTTTAACTTTGTAAAAGAAGAAGACTTCCATTAAGATGGTGTGTTTGGTTCCCCCCCCCCGGCGGTGTACTGGAAGTGTGGTCAACCCGCTGATTCATTATTTGGCTTGGAATATGTTCACATCATTTGGCTTATGTCGAATGACACTCGTTAAAGGCAAAAAAACAACAGTCACTGCTTCCCGAGATATCTATCTGTCTTCGTATCTTTGTAAACAATTCCAGAGAACTGTGATGTGATCCTAGTCTGGTACAAATGTTGATTTTGTTGACATCGAGTTCGCGTGGCTGTATTTCCTCTTATTGGCGTTACACCTGTCACGTATCTGTCATGGCGCATTTATATATAATATGGGTGATCGTTGGATATCTAAAGAAGAAATATTTACCTGGAAACAACAACAGGTAGGAGAGACTATTTAGGTTTATAGATGGATTCACGCATGAATACGAACACACACACACACGCATGTGTGTGTGTGTGTCTGCGTGTGTTCACCTGTTAATCATTCTATCATCTAAATTTCATTTTGACTTACTTTAACCTGTAATCATTTTGTTATTAATTAATATAGCAAATAATCGATTAAATCTATTATTATTATTATTATATAGGCAATTAGTATAATTATATTAATGAACCAGATTATTTTTAACAGACACGACATTTTCCCGTGTAGCATCAATACAGTCGGAGTAAGCCTCATTACCTGGCGATCCCTGTTTATAATCATCACACATAAACCGGAACAAGTGATAAACGAGCGAGACAATAAACGGTGTCATAATGTACCTGAGATGGTGTATTGTTGTCATCATAACGTCAACAGTCTCTCTGGTTTCCTCCGCTCCACAGTAAGTATTTTGGGATGTTGATGATGATATTTGATGTTTTACGGCCAATTTTGTGCACATGCTAGGCTAAATGGGCCGAGCGATCCCAAAGGTAATGAAGCGAGGTCAACGATGAAACAACCTTCAGATATACCCATGCCGAGATTCCAACTCATGTGGTAGTGATCTGTGGTCCAACGCGCTACCAAACTAGAATATAGAAGCGCCGTATTATCAGGGAGGTTTTAATTAACTATAGTGTGATATAATAAACTATACTATAATGATGGGTTGTCATTAGTTTAATGGTGTTATTAGTTTAAAGGTGGAATATATATATATATATATATATATATATATATATATATTTCTCCCTCTTTAAACTAATGACATTGTATTAAAAGATGTAACTAGAATTTCAGCAAGCCTTCTATTGGAGATTATTGTTGTTATCAAGAGAGGGATAAATCTCATAATAACGATATATTTAGCTCATCTTCCTTCTGCTCATTTGTCAGCCAAAAGTTTCTGTGTTTATTAATAAAACACAAATATAAAATATCGGTTGTTATTATTGTGTTATTTAAAATTTAAATGAAATATAAAAATAGGGTCTAATGATTGAGTAAACTAATACTAATGGATCTGAAGTACGGTTCTAGTTTAAATTTTTTTTAAATTATTTTAGAATGAGGAAAGATGGGGGAGAACTGGTCGATAGAACACTGCGACGTCACAAAAGACAGGTAAATGACGTTTAAATTAATTATTTTTACATTTATGGCATTCTAACCTTCAAATATTATTACTTTTCATTTTAAGTTAATCGTTTTAATATAGTATGTCATCAGATAACTTATTGACTTAAAGGTTTAATAATCCAACACCGGGATTTCAGCTCAGCTTCTGGGAAATGTATTACGACCGATACTTGCACCAGGATAACTATTTACCGTCAAGAGTCGACATATTATCTACACCTCGTCTGCTTAATCTGTTAATTAACAGACTACGGAGACGTGGTATCAATTATGACTCGTTTGACAGCGATGTACAAGAGTTAGTACTTCTATTAATACAAAATTACACAAATAATTTAGCTTAGAGTCTCTCTCTCTCTCTCTCTCTCTCTCACACAGAGAGAGAGAGAGAGAGAGAGAGTGTGCGTGTGTGTGTTATCTTATACAAATACCTATTGAAAGCTGTAATGTCAGTGACATCTACTGACTCTAATATTTTTCTTAACAGGTACCTAGATGCCTATATGAAAAAGAACTATGACGCTGAATCACGTGATTATTTTCAGAAATTCCAGCCCTACGATGAGGTTAATATTATAATGTATTCAAATTACCTCGAAATGACATAAATCCTATTATTCGATGGAACGTAATATGTTTCCATTCGTTGCCATGGTAATAGCTGAGACACTACAGTTATCATTATAGCTATTGTAATGCTGGACAACGAGTAATATTGAGATGATGTTTTTGTTTGATGTTTATGTTTATTTATTGACAAGTTGTTGATCAACAGATGGTTGTCTTCATGAAGAAGGCAGTCTCTCGCTGTAATGGCCGTTGTCATTTGTTTACAATAGGCCAATCTTATGAAGGAAGACTCCTAATTGGAATTAAGGTAATGATACACTCACACACACACGCGCGCGCACACACACATATATACACCCCCACATATAATATGGCTTTGTGTTTCGGGGAGAATCCCTAGGATGTCGCTTATTCAGCACAACCTCTATGTTGGAGTGGTTGAGAAATATCGTCCCCCACCAATCGACAACAGGGGAGCAGTACGGAAAGATGGAGCCGAAATACCCTGAGGGTGGTCACTGCCAGAGTGTTTTACGTCCTCAGGGTTTTTTTAGCGTTCCCGTTTATTATAAATAATCCAGTGGAGACGGCTGCGCCATTTAACGTGGTCAGCCACCGACGATGTTGTGAGCCGAGAAATTAATCTCTGGAAAAGTTTCGACCTCTTACGGGGTTCGAACCGGTGACCGTTGTCACCAAGTGCCGGGTGCTTAACCGCTAGGCCACCGCAGCTCACTATATATATATATATATATATATATATATATATATATATATATATATATATACAAACGCACACACGGACAAATGCACCAATCTTAATTTTCTGATATATTATCTAGATGCAGAGTTTGATCTTTCATTTACTAAAATATTTCGCTTCTTTTATATGATGTTTTTTATGTATGGGAGGGTTATCTGTCGGCATTCTTGAAAAGAGCTAGTTTATTAGTTTTCGCATTTTTAAAATAATAATTGTCGCAACAAAAATTATTATTATTATTAAAGTTTGAAAGCAAATAGATTTTAGGCGGTGTAAATCTATTACTAAAAGTGTTTCTTTTAAATTACAATAGATTGGGACATCTAAACACCACAAAAACAATAATAACACGAGGAAGAGGATATGGATTGATGCTGGTATACATGCTAGAGAATGGATCTCACACACGACAGCACTCTATCTGGCTGAGATGGTACGATGATGATGATGATGATGAAAGCACGCACGCACGCACACACATAATATAAAACTGTCCAAACTATCCTGTTTTGATCCGGATGATCCACGTAGACAGTGGGTTAATATATGCATCTGTTTCCCTTGTAGCTAATCTCTGGATACACCCAGGATAAGTTTATACGTCACATGGTAGATAACTACGATTGGTATATTTTGCCTTGTCTTAATCCAGACGGATACAACTATACCTGGACAACAGTATGTATAAACGGGGGGGGGGGACGTTTATATAAACAAATTGCCTTTAAACTCATCAATAAAAATAACGGCTTGATGAGATCAGATAAATTAACGTCTAAATGCTCAAAATATTTAGGAATATTTCTTACATATTTACCTTTCTTGCTTCAGAGAATTTAGCGTAAACATCAATAAATCTTAATCGGAATATTTCACACGGTTTTATCTAAATCGTTTATAAACATTCGAGATATAACGTAGGTAAGTTTGATGTTTGATATTCTAGGATCGTTTGTGGAGAAAGACACGTCATCTTGATACAAAATCGGGATGTTTGGGTACAGATCTGAATAGAAACTTTGATTTTAAGTGGGGATGTAGGTATTATTGTATATATATATATATATATATATATATATATATATATATATATTTATTTATTTATAAATATATATATATATATATCACACACACATATATATATTTATAAATAAATATATATATATATATATATATATATATATATATATATATATAAACTAATTTAATATCTTTTGTTAGTTTTCCGAATGTAAAATCTAAATCCAAAAACAAAACACTAACTTTTTAGTTGTATTTGACTTCTTGATAGAAATATTAGCAGAATATGATAAAACAACAGTAATTAGACAATAATATAGCTATCACACACACACACACACATATATATATATATATATATATATATATATAGATTATGGTGCATCATCGAATCCATGTAGCAGTAACTACAGAGGTAGTCGACCATACTCTGATCCAGAATCCAGAGCTTTAGTAGATTTCATCAAATCATCGGTGAGGAAGGGCACCTGGCTGTTGTTTATCACATTACACTCCAAAGGACAGCTGGTTTTGTCACCATGGGGTTATACAAGTGTAAAACCAGCTGGATATCCACAGCTGGTAAGTGGTGTTTTGTGTCTTAGTTGCGGAAAAAAACTATATATATATATATATATATATATATATATATATATATATATATATATTAGAATAACATTCACATGTCTATTTACTTAGAATGTCACATACATCTATTTATAGATTTATTTAGAATGTCATATACATATATTTATAGTTTTATATTTAGAATGTCATACATATCTATTTAGAGTTCATGACGAAATATTATATATAATTTCTAAGAAACGTTCGGCTTGCTGTTTACACGTATTAACATTCCTACTAGAAATTGGGGGTAAATACGTAATTACTATAACAGCCAGATTTAAACATATTATTACATTTCAGGAACAAGTTGGTAAAGCACTAACTGACGCCATGTCTGTTAGGCACAATAACAAATATAGGTTTGGATCAGCGGCCAGAGTTCTTTGTAAGTTTAACAACCATTTCTAAGTATGATGAAAATAAGTATTTTCACTTTTTGTGTGCTTTCCTGGTATATTGACATAAATCTTGAAATGTATTTAAATTACTGTATAAAATAAAAAAATAAATATATATATATTACCTGAAACCGCCTGATAATTATAATTTTGTCAAAATCATAATAATTAATTCTAAGAGCACGTAATATAAACTTTAATAAACATATTATTATAATCGAGGATTTATTGCCTCAGATCACTCGTCTGGCACATCACGTGACTGGGCACATGGCGTGGCTGGTATTCCATACGTCTACACGATTGAACTACGCGGTAAAATAAACGATAACTGGCTGATATCTCCGTCTAATATTATACCTAATGGCGAAGAGATGTGGGCCGGAGTACAGGCGGCAATTAGAACGATTGAACGTCTCAGCCACATAATGGACGACGGTTCTGAAGTTGTCACCAAACTATAATCAACGAATGTCTAACAGCTGAAAAGTTACAGGTACTATCTCACCGGTAATTATAAACAGTGATCATCTTTACCTCACTTTTGTGATTTCTATTCCATATATATATATATATATATATATATATATATATATATAGTGTATTTATTACCAACGCCCATTATGTATATAATAATTATCTATTTATTGCCCATCTTCTGTTACTATACATGATATTGAAAATGTCACATATTATTATGTAAATTGTCAGTATATATTTATTAACAATGTCCATTATGTATATAATAATTGACTATTTATTATAATCATCTGTTATGATACATCTCAGATTATTATCCTCTGCTCTAAGATAAAGTATTTTCTATTTATGTTTAATGTATTGTTTATTTCCCTTTGATTATGTGCCTGTTTATATTTGTCTCTGTATTAATGATAGCTCATCCCGACAGGTAAAGGAACACGTGTTTATAGTAATGTCGATAACGTGTTTTTATAATGTAATAATGATAATAATAATAATGACGATGATGACATGATAATAAATGTATTATTAATATTATTACTCAAAATGACAATTTGTTATTTATTTTGTTGACATTAATAAACCATATTTAAATTATTTGAATTTTTTATATTATGACACACACTTTAACTAAGGATTTAAGTATGTATAAAGATGACGGTTTACACACACACACACACACACACACACACACACATAATCGGCGATCTTACATATCAAATTAACTTACAAAGTATATTTATGAAGTATGAAAAAGTATGTTAGTAATCTTGGTAATTAATAATTAATAACTGGCAGTCACATTAAGTATATATATATATATATATATATATATATATATATATATATAATATTTTACAGTATAAAATGTACAAATGTACAATATTTTTTGATTGATGACTTACGCAGCCTGCAGAATGTTGTCTTGGTCAGTGGTGGTGGGTGGCATCAGATACAGATTTTGGACGGATGTCCTCATGGGACCTCTCATGATTGATCACGCCAACCTCATTGTTGGTTCTCTTGAAGAGGGCCTAAACAGATGAGAATACAATAATAATTAAGTTATAAATAATAATATCTGTATTCATTATAATATCCTACATCTAAACCAACTCATACATATATACGCAGCTGTGATACCATTATTAAGGTTGGCAGCGTTTCTTAGTGATGCTCGGGTTACCGGAACCACAATATTATTTTCCTATGCCTAACCCAGTATTTTCGTTATGCACATTACACATTTATTCAGCTTTTAATGGTTAGAGTGAGCCTAGATGGTTTTGTTGTTCGGGGAGAATCCCCAGGCTGTCGCTTAATCAGCACAGCCTCTATGTTGGAGTGGTTGAGAAACCTCCTCCCCCCACCACTCAGAGGGGAGCAGTACGGAAAGATGGAGCCGAAATACCATGAGGGTGGTCACTGCCAGAGTGTTTTACGTCCTCAGGGGGTTTTTAACGTCCCCCTTTATTTTAAATAATTCAGTGGAGACGGCAGCGCCATTAAACGTGGTCAGCCACCCACGATGTAGTGAGCCGAGAAATTAATCCCTGGAAAAGTTTCGACCTCTTGCGGGGTTCGAACCTGCGACCGTTGGCACCGAGTGCCGGGTGCTTAACATTACAACTAGTTTGTTACTCATCATGTATGGTGTGTGCTTTATGGAAGTTTGATACGATGTGTTGATACTCTACACAACCGGCTTCACAAATGTATCCCGGTCGGTATGGTCACTGAAACAATCCAACGCATGCTAAACAATACTATTGCAAACATACAAGTATCTTCATAATAACATTTGCTAAGTTTTAGTAAGAAAGCCACTGCAACAGCATTTAAAAGAACATACACTTTTATCACAGATTCCACACAAGACACATTGGCATTCAACATAAGGCAATAATAGGTGACAACAAATTTAGCTCTAGCGTCACCAATCACTGTAATCACACTTACTCATTTGTGTACTTCGCCAAGGCACGTTTCACCGTCTTATTGGTGGACTCATCTTGTCCATTAGACTGCGAATGGTATGCTGATGTCAGACTGCCGTATCCAATGATAGACATGCCTATATATTATTGTATATAACAAATCACATGCGCATTAACGTTGACGCATGCGCACTACATGCAATAGGTCCAACTTTAGCGAGGTACTTATTTCGCAGAACACCGGAGGTTGGTGGGTGGTTGTTTGTGTGTGTGTGTGTGGGGGGGGGGGTATGGTTTTAATGCTCACGGGTCCGGGACTGTAACTGCTGCCTAGGGGTGTTTTTCTCTGGGCTGAAATCCCAGCCTTTTTTTGCAGATTCTGCACGGTCTCTTTCCTGGCCGGACACCCCTTGTAGGCTGCCATGTTGCTTCCGCCGTAATTGATACATCGCGGCGTTAATCAGCACAGCCTCTATGTTCGAGTGGTTGAGAACCTCCTCCCCCACCACTCAAAGAGGAGCAGTATGGAAAGATGGAGCCGAAATACCCTGAGGGTGGTCACTGCCAGAGAGTTTTACGTCCTCAGGGTTTTTTTAACGTCCCCCTTTATTTTAAATAATTCAGTGGAGACGGCAGCGCCATTTAACATGGTCAGCCACCCACGATGTAGTGAGCCGAGAAATTAATCCCTGGAAAAGTTTCGACCTCTTGCTGGGTTCAAACCTGCGACCGTTGACACCAAGTGCCGGGTGCTTAACCGCTAGGCCACCGGAGCTCACTACTAATATAGGTGACTTAAGATTCTAGAATATTCCTAAGGGTATCAGGTGATCCATCGGCGGTTAACCGATGACCAATCACAGTACAGAAGAATATCACTCCACCGATCATCGAGACAAAATACACCGTCGCACAAAATAATAGATTACCGCACAATACTGATAAATTAGTATTTATCAGTAGTGAATCTTTGTGAATGTTCATCTTATATACCGAAATTGGCTAAACACCAAATACTTCAAGATTGACTTAATAATCCCCTAAATGCGTAGAAATGATGTGACGTCCCTTTTGAGATCATTCCAAATTCATCCAATTCACCACATTGAAGGATAATGACGTCACTTAACACCTATTGTTTTAGTCTCCCAAGATTATACCAAAGTAAGACTATGACATGGTGTTCGAATCATCTTACTGTAATTCAATTATAAATACATGTACAAATAATTATCTAGCATAAGTAACAATTGATTTTAAATTGCCTTTCTTTTTATCCACTGCAAGTCAATTGATAAATGCATATTTACAAAATAATCAATACAAATAAATGCAATAATCATAAAATCGAATTTGCTACCAACATTCGCTTCATTTATAAAAATATGTTCTAAAGATATTCGAGATACCATGTAAATTTTAACACTGACACAATACAGAAAGAGAAAGTTTGTAGAGAAAGACTACGTAACATTTTAGTGTAATTAATTTTGTGGTATAAAGAAGTGGAAAACAAATCGTGATTTTAAGTAAATAAAACACATTAAAAAACAAATTTTAATCAGATCTTTTATTTACATCAAGTTTTTTATTCTGGCGACTAGTGCCAGTATTTGTTTTGCCAGATTTCTCGCACGTTGACCATATAAGGCTTTTCCCAGAACTTTAGTCTTATCAAAGTATAGCCACACACAATCCTGTTTTCTGGCAGACGTTGAAGTTGATAAGTATCAATATATACTGTCATGGATAAATCCTGACCAGTTGAAATAACTGTTAGGAAATTCGTTCGCTGGAGAACATTTTGAATATTAGAAATAATACATTACAACAAGAATACAGTAATGAACATGGAACAATATCAAACTATTCAATATGTACAATTAAGTAACTCATTCACACAAAGTTACATACATGTCCCTTATATATATATATATATATATATATATATATATATATATATATATATATATCGGCAATCCGTCCATAGAGATGTATGGTAATATCAACTGCTTAATTATTCAACAGTAGATCTTCTCTGAACATCTCTAAGAGGTGTATATGTCTTTTTAAACGGCGTCTGGGTGTTATGGATGAAAGGCTCTCATTTGTCAGTCACAGTTTGATGAATGACACCTTGTGTCCGCAAATCCTGTTGATTAAAAATAAAAATAAATAGGGGGCCGTTGAAGACTCCCCTCGGGGTATTTCGGCTTCATCTTATGCGTACTGCTCCCCTGTGAGTGGTGGGGGAGGAAGTTTCTCAACCACTCTAACATAGAGGCTGTGCCGAATAAGCGACAGCCTGGGGATTATCCCTGAACAACAAAACAAACAAACTAACATTATTATTATTATTATTATTATTATTATTATAAGACAAATAACTCGATCAAAGAGCTTGTTCGGTTCTGATTCAAAAATCAATCATCGATGGGTGTAATGATCGGATTTGGCCGATCATGTCATATGTTTCGTGTCTAACCAGCGCCGAGGCTGAATAAACTACAACCTCAGTCACTAATTACGTGGTTCTGGATAGTGTTTGAGGGCGCCTCCTTGGTCTAACTGTCAGCATGTTGGATCATAGATCACTCACTACCAAGTGATCATAAAACATCATCATCATCATCATCACCATCATCATCTGGATAGTGTTTGATTGGTTATTATGTATGTTTGCTTGCTTGCTTGTAGTTCGGGGAGTATCCCCAGGCTGTCGCTTGTTTGGCACAGCCTCTATGGTGGAGTCCTTCTCCGTAGAGTTTCTGTATCTGAAAATTACTTTGTAAAGTTCCGGTCCCGGACGTACCGGTGCCGAACCTTTACAAAAACTTTACTGTGTGTTTGTTTTTTGCCAGATGTAGGGATCTTTTTTAAATAAGGGTATTATTATGTGTGGCGTGGCTGTGACTTTGCGTATTACAATGACTGCTTTTCTTTTCGGTTAGGTTGTGTTGTGCCGGAGTTAAGAGTTGTTTAAGAGGTTGTCGGCAGGCTGGGAAGGCGGGACAATTAATTAGATAGTGGACGGGGTCGAAGTTTTGGTTACAATGTAATCAGAGTGATTTATTATTTGGGCCGACAAAGCTTTTTGTGTGCACCCAGCAGCGGAGGCGGCGTATGTGTACGTCTGCTATTCTGTTTTTATGATGTGAATGCCGGGCACAATGGTTTTATTGTACCATGTACTTAATTTGGCTTGTCTTGATTTGGTGTTATTTGTTTGTGAAGATATTCTGTTATTATGTGTTTGTAGGCACCTGGTGTCTGTTCTGTGTGTAGGATGTTTGTTAGGTTAGTGGCTTCGTTGGCCAGAGCGTCGGCTCGTTCATTACCCTCGATATTTGTGTGGCTGGGAACCCAATGTAGAGTGGTTAGACTGCCACGTTGGCTTAATGCAGAGGCGCAGTTAATAATTTTGTTGTGATTTCTGTGTTCGTGTTTTTGTTTGTGCCAGGATTTTTATGGCTGCCCTCGAGTCTGAGTG
>JAODUP010001983.1:0-20605 GCA_025642065.1 Paralvinella palmiformis | reverse complement strand
ATAATATTTGTAATTTTAAAAATACCTATAAATCAAATAATAAAATATGCCTTTGTATTTTAAAAAATTTCAGGTTTAAACCGTTATGGCGGAATTCCCGTTTCCATATATTAACATTTTAAATCCCTAATGTCTTATACAAACTATAATTATAATATAGGGTTTTATTAATGACAAGGAGACTAGAGTTAGCCTTGAATGTCATAGTACAGACTGGACATAACTGGACCTAGGAAAGATAATTTATTCCCACAAACAACTAAGGTGAATTATATATACAACTAAACTTGTTATATAAAACACACCACCCGCGTAGATAGAGTGTGTGTGTGTTGTGTTTTGCTAACATAAATATGATCTATAATCAGATGTATGTTGCATATAAATGTGTTCACCTATACCTTAGCTATATATTTATAACTTTCAAGACGTGTTGTCTTCAGTTTTCACTTTAAATACAGGAATTTTTGGTTGGGTTAGGGGTTTTCCAAACTGTTTTTCTTTTTACCCTTTTCATATTTTTTTTGGTGGGAAAACCCTTTTAATTTTTGGTTAGATCCAACGTTGGCTTAATGCAGAGGCGGAGTTAATAATTTTCGTTGTGATTTCTGGATATGTTCGTGTTTTTGTTTGTGCAAGGATTTTGATGGCTGCCATCGAGTCTGAGTGTATGATTGTGTCTTCGTGTCTGTCTTGTGCCTCCCGCCATGCGAGGGCGGCGTGTATGGCGTGAAGTTCTGCTAGAGTGATTGGTGTGTGGTCGGGGAGTCTTCCACAGGGATTTCGGAGTGCTCCCTCCACAAAACAGGCCCAGGCAGATTTTCCATCCTGGCGGACACTGGCATCTGTGTAGATGTTTATTGCTGCCTGGTCTCTGTTCAGGGAAGAGATCCTGTCCGACGCCTCAGTGAATGCCCCTTGTGGGTCTTGGGTTTTTGATTTTCTGTTTACGATAATGATGGTCAATGGGTAGTCGCGCCATGGAGCAGTTTCCTTGGCATCCGGAGGGTGGATTGCTGGAATTTTCATGTCCCTTTGAATAACAGCTGCTTTCATGGCCCAGCTTTTATTAATGTGTACTCTGGGGTCTTTGTGTAAGCTTTCTTGTATTTTAGATGTGATTTGTACTGGTCTCCTCTAATGAGATGGGCAATAGGGGGGATGCCGGATTCTCTGCTGATAAGGGCAGAGGGGGCAGTAGGGGGGAGTCCTAAGACATATTTAAGTGCAGTTCTTTGTGCTATTTCTATGTGTTTAATTGCTGTTTTAGATGCAAGTAGGTAGATTGGGGCCGCATAAAGAAGTATGGATTGAATTAGGGCTTTATAAAGATTAATAAGATTGTTTGTGTTTATTCCTACTTTAACATTAGAAATAATTTTTATTATGTTTAGCCGAGAGTATATTTTTTGTTTTGTTTGTAGTGCGTGTTTGTTGAAATTGAGGTGGTTGTCTATGATGACGCCTAAGTATTTGTACTGTTTGACTATTTCAATGTCTTGTTTGCCTATATGGAAGGTGTTGTGTTGTTTTGAATTGGTGTTGAAGGCAATTATTTTAGTTTTGGCGGTGGAGAAAAATAGACCTAGGTCATTGGCTTTAGATGCTGTTGTGTCGAGGGCGGTTTGTAGTTTTTTGGCCGGCCTTGGGCCGTGTGAAATAATGGCTATGTCGTCGGCATAAGCCAGGATGTCGACACATGGGGGTAATGATGTGGAGATTAGTACTGTAATTAGGGCGTTAAATAGTGTAGGTGAGAGGGCGGAGCCCTGTGGGGAGCCTGTAGTAAGTGGGTGTGAGTCAGATTTTACCCCTTGAACTGTAACTTTAATTTCTCTATTGTCTAGGAAGTCTTCTACCCACGATATCATTCTTCCCTTGATGCCCAGGGAGATTAAAGCGTCTAAGATGACGATGTGGTTAGCCCTTTCAAAGGCCTTATCTAGATCCAGAAAGGCAGTGTAGACTGTGCCGGATCGGGTTTTTCTTCTTCTGTTGGTGATTAAGTTTACTAAATGTAGAATTGGGTCGACAGTTGATCTGCCTTTTGTAAACCCGAAGAGATTTTTTGGTCTGGGAAGTTTAAATATTAGTCTGGTGAGAATTAGTCTCTCCATGATTTTTAGTATTGTAGGGAGGAGAGATATTGGTCTGTGGCCTTTGCCACCAGGTTTAGGGATAGGGACGACTATTGAGGTTTTCCAGAGTCTGGGAATTCGTCCTTCTCTCCAGGATTGGTTAAAGAGGTTTAGAAGTCTAACTTTGAAAGAAGGGGGAGATTTGGAGTAAAAGATGTATGTAAGTTTGTCTTCTCCAGGGGCGGAGTTTTTTGGTGTTGATAAAACTGTTTCCAGTTCGTGTGGTGTGAAAGGGGTGTCTGTGTCTGCGTGTTCACTTTTTGCTAGATATATTGAGTGCAGTCTGTCTGGTTGTTGTTTTTCTAGAGCTGATTTGACCTCTTCGGGTAAGGTTTGGTGGTCAGCTCTAGTGGCGAAGTGGTGTGCTAATTTGTTTGCTTCTTCTTTGGGGTTAATTACTTTTGGTTGGGAAGATTTACCCCGGATTTTTTTAATCTCGCGCCAAATTTGCGCCGAGCCCATGTCCCCGAGTTGTTTGCACCAACTGTCAAATTGGTCTTCTTTAATTGTGTGAAGTCGTCGTCTCGTTTCTCGTTGAGCTGCTCTTAGTTCTGCTCTATTTTGAGATGTCGGGTGAGCTTTAAACACTTTTGTCAGTTTACTGACTTCTTTGGCCCATCTCCTTGCTTCTGGTGTTAAGAAGGAGCGAGGACGTCTTGGGCGATTTTGGAGGACTATGGGGATGGCTGCTGTTGCGGCTTCGTTTATATCGTTAGTTAATTTACGAAGTAGGTCATCTAGAGATAGAATATTGTCGGTGTCGTCGGCAGATAATTCGTGTAGTCTGTCTGCAAATTGTTTCCAGTTTGCTTTGTCGGTGTCCCATTTGGGTTGTCCTAGGCTTTCTGGTACGTTCGTGAAAGCGTCGGATAGTACTATAACTGTGGCTATGTGGTCTGAGGTTAGAGCTTCTAATTGGCTCCAGTCTGCTATGGCCGCAACTTCAGGGGAGGCTATGGCAAGATCGAGGGTCGACCCACAGACAGTTGTGGGGACTTTGGGATCATTTAATAATATAGCGTCACGGTCACTTATTTGTTGCTGTATATGTTGTCCTGGTCTGGTGTTTTATGAGCCCCATGTTGTAGTATTGGCGTTGAGATCGCCTGTTATTAAGTAATGTTTATATGAATTTGTCGCTTGTTGTATATCATATAGGTGGTTAGGGGAGACGTATGTATTAATTAATTGGAAGGGACCGCTTTTAAAGCCGGTTATTTCAGTGGTGATTGATTGCCAATCACCGGAGGAGTTAATTAGGGGGGACGTGTTGTGTGGTATGTTATTATGTATTGCAGTTATGAGTCCTCTGGATACAGTATCTGAATTCTTTGTGTGAGGACTGTGGTAGATAGTGTATGGGCTAAGCCTGGTCCAGTTGATATTTTCAAAAGATAATATCATTAATCAAAAGTGACACTAAGAAACAATAATCTAATTCAAGATTCAATAAGAAATATTTATCTAATCAAATATTCATTTCTGCATTTGCCATTTTATTATTTAGTCTCTTATAATGACTATAATTTTATTCAAATTGTGTGATGTCGACTAATAAAGTTTTCTTGAATGAATTATACTTTGATAGTGATAATATTGTAGTAAGTGATCTATCAGAATGTTTTGCAATATTTAGTACGATGGATTACAAATTTGATCATCATAAAAATTAACAAGGTAAGGATAAGATGCAGTTATTAGAAAATCAATAATGTTATCATGAATATCCATGCACAAAAGCAGTAGAGATTTTTAAAGTATAGAATCAATTACAGAATCAGATCTTAGACATAAACGGAACATAAATTAACTGAAATATTGGATGAAATATTCAGAAAATACAATAAAATGAATGACTATTAATTTAATACGAAAGAAACCTAGGAAATATTACATGAAATAATAAGATAAGATATGAGACACAGTAATAAATTTAATTATAATGATTCTTGAAATAATTTAATATGTCGAAGAAATTACCGTAGATTTTCTTTAACTTTTCAATTTTTCTCTAAATTCCATCTCCCTATTTATGATATTTATTGGGCTGTTCACATCGATATATAACATTGATAGAAAATAAACCATTCGTGTGTACATTAGATCGAAGCAAATAACACAGATGTTCTATTATAAGATTATACGTTTTAATTCAATGCGGGGGTCAGTTACATTTACAGTGGCCACCAGAAATGTGGACTGGCTTCGTATGTAAACAAAACTAGGCATTTAATCCATGTTTTCAACGTTATTTTGTTGCAATAAAATGCAGATAAATCTTGAATAATCACACTTATTGACTTACCAAAATATCATGGCAGCGATATCCGGGCCTATTCAGAGGTAATCGAAGATGCACCAATCTGTCGTGCTGGTGTCTTTCGGGATTTAATACAACGTGGTCATGCCAAATATATAACATTTGTTTTGTAATCATTTAATCTTAGAAGATAAAATACAATGAACAGACACTCTCTGGGAGCGTTGTTCCAGATAGGATCGAAACCATTCAAGTACTTTACCTGACAGACCAAACATGTCTTTTAACCTAGAGAAAAGTACATAATAAGATATAAATAAAATCATATATTTATATATAATATATATATATATATATATATATATATATATATATATATATATATATATATATATATATATATTACTATAAATATATCATAAACTAATATATATATATATATATATATATATATATATATATATATATATATATATATATATATATATATTCTATTTCTATTAACTTTCCCACAATTATCTGTAACTTCAGGTATCATTCGTTGTTTACTAGTTCCTCGCTAATTAGTAATATTATTGATGTACGAAAGCGAACCAAATAACTTTAACGCGATGATAATATATTATCATGTCTACTTTGGTAAATTAAGGATTTTAGCAGAAAACTGTCTTTTCTCATGTTCTGTACATCCGTTATATATCTTGTTCCTAGGAATACACTTTATTAATAGCACTGTTGCATATAGACCTAGGTCAGAGTTACGATCATCTGGATCAGTGTATTGAGTACTAATGTACAAACTGAATAAAGTTAGTTGTAGATCTGGTAGCATTGAGTTTACATGGTTGTGTGTCCTTGACCGTGTGCAAGTCGCCGGGAACATAACATGGCTGTCAGAAGTAAACATACAGTGGATGCCATACCTAGTAAGCTTATGGAGAACAGTGCAGAAAATGTGATAAAATAAATCATTATGCACGAGTTTCTCGGAACACAAAAAGACATATTCATCATATTGGAGATGATTGTCTGTCGGATGAAGATTATGACGACGAATATTAACACAGAGGTGACTATAGCATATATGTTGGAATGATACAGAAAATGGGACACTCATGGAATGGATATGCAAGCACATCAACGTGGCAACAGAAACTGGTAATAAATGGGAAAACAGCCATATTCAACATAGATATAGGTGCAGACTGTATCATAATCTTCATCCCACATTATGAACATGGATACATTCAAATGGGTTACAAGCAGATGTGCACAGCATGTATATAGCCCAAGAGTTGAAAACACTAGGGCAAGTAAGCCTAGTCGTAAATCACCGCAGATAAAAGCGTAAAGTGACATTTGAAATAGTCGTAAATCACCAGAGCATGCCGGATATCATAGGAGGATAAAGCATCGTCATGCTAGGACCTATCAAGCGTGTATATATGATGCAATGTAGTAACATCTTGAGCAGGTATGGCACATCCACCAAGATCGGTACCAATAGCAATCAGAAAATAAGTGAAAAATGCCCTAAATGGGATGAGAAACAATGGAGTTATAACAAAGGTATGAGCCGACAGATTGGATAAACATCCTAGTTACAGTTGTAAAGCAAGACAAAGTAAGGATATGCCTTGACCCTCGTGATTTAAACAAGACAATCAAGGGCGAGCACCACCCCATGGACACAATAGAAGATCTGGTCAAACGCTTAAATGGTGCTAACTATATTTCTGTACTAGACGCAGATAAGGGTTTTTCCAGGCAAAGTTGTCACAAAACTCTTCAAAATACATAACGTTTAACAAACCATTCGGCCAATATCGATATCTATGTCTACCTATGGGAATTGCCAGCGCACCAGAAATGTGGCAACGTGCTATGAATACTATATTTGGAGACATGGAAGGAGTAGAGTGCGTAATAGATGACATTCTCGTATTGGGTCGTACCATAGAAGTACATGATCGTGCCCGAGCAGAAAATTTGAAATTGAACAAAACAAAGTGCAAAATTGGATTACAAGAAGTGGATTATATTAGTCATATTATCACAAATGAAGGCTTGAAAGCATCGCCGATCAAGATTGCTGCAGTGCAGAAAATCCAACAACCAAACAATAAAGGTGATATAGAGCGGTTTCTAGGCATAGTGATTTACCTAAGTAAGTTTATACCAAACATGTCAGAAATGTCAGCGCCCCTGAGAGACATATTGGCCAGTGATTTGGATGGCATTGGGACAAACGACAGCAGAAAAGCTTTGAAGCACTGAAAATGCAGTCATTAGTTCACCGATGTTACGTTACTGTGACCCAGAAGAACAAATAAGAATTTCCGTGGACGCTAGATCCATGGGCCTCGGAGCTGTGTTATTACAAGGCTGACAGCCTCTTGCCTATGCATCTAAGGCATTAACACAGATGGAAAAGAACTATGCCCAAATTGAAAAGGAAATAATACCAATAGTATTTGGATGTACCAGATTTCACAAGCTGATATATGGACGTCGCAATGTGATCGTAGAATCCGACCAGAAGCCGTTAGAAACGATATGGTAAAAAAAACCACTACATACAGCACCTATGCGATTGCGGAATATGATAATGAAGTTACAACTATACAACTTGCAAATCATGTACGTGCCAAGCAAGGCAGTACATATCGCAGATACACTAAGTTGTGCATGCGTAACAGAACCTGGAGATCCACTAGTCGATGAAGATCTGTCAGTGAACATCATTGACATAATTCTAGGTTCATCGCAACAAATGGATATAATTCAGCAGGAAACGTCAAAAGATCCAACGTTGCAAACGTTAATGGATGTCGTGAGGATTGGCTGGCCTGCAGAACGCAGACAAGCATCACCCTATATATGTGGATACTGGAACATACGCTAAGAAATATCTGCATATGATGGAATACTATATCGTGGTGAACGTATCATCGTTCCCTCCACTTTAAAATCAGAAATGCTAAATATGATACATGAGTCACATCTTGGCATTGAAATGTGCAAACGCCGGGCAAGAGATGTGCTGTTTTGGCCAGAAATGGGATCACCTATAGAAGATCAAGCATCCAATGGTGCGACTTGCCAAGAAGCACGCAATAAACAACCAAAAGAACCGCTATTGCCCCATGATAGACCAGCTAGACCATGGAGCGAAGTAGCAAACTGATTTGTTCAAGTGGGACGGACATGACTATCTATCGATGGTGGATTATTATAGTAACTATTTAGAAACAGTAAAGCTCGAAAACGCACTGAGTAAAACAGTGATTGGGCATGTAAAATCTAACATGGCTCGCTATGACGTAGTAGATGTCCTTATATCTGATACCGGACCACAGTTCACGAGCCAGGAGTTCAAGGAATTCTGATAAAAAGCCAGCACAATATAAATATGCTGATATGTCAAAATAAGAAGAACAAGAAAGGAATAGATATGGACATTATAACATATCAATTATAGTATTTGATATATTCTGCATTATTCATATTTACTTACATTATGATAGTCATTATGATATATGATTCCCACGAGGATGAAATTATGCGTAATACATGATTTATATGACGATCAATCAATCAATCTATCAATCAATCAAGTTTATTCACAACATATACAGGGTAACCCAGAGCAGGGGTACAACAAAGAATAATGTTTATGCATGTAAGTTTCATATTTACAGCACAAATCACAACTTACCTGAACAGTACATTTAACAGAAAATGCCTTAGCTCTAAAGGTCCTCTCTACAGATGAGCCTAGTAAGCAGAAAAACCTACCGAGATATATTTAGGGCGATATTAAGAATTGATGGATTGAAGTGCTACCTCTATAAGGGAGAAGTTTCTCCAGAACCCAGAACTCCAGCTGTACCTACTTGCAACAGGAGACAAGATACTCGGTGAAGCGACCCATGATAACGCCTGGGACATGTCCTGGACGTGAACCAATGGAAAGGTAGTAATGCATTGAGTGAAGTACTAATCACTATAAGAGCTGAAGTTAGATCTCTTCGTTAATTCCAAGAGCATACCTGGCCAGTGTTGTGAGGCATCTCCCTAGCCTATTACTATTTAATCAATATAATACATTACTACATTATCAAGGTTTTAGGTGAGCTCTTCATGAGCCCTTAGTGTTTATTTTCCTGTATGGCCATTTTAGATACCAGGGCTCCATTTAAACATTCATTCTTCCATCTAAATCACCCATCAACGATTGATACTCGATAAATCGCGATCCGTTTATTCACGATCCATTGTTAGTGAATACCAATGATTTATTTTTGATAATCATATTTCATATTTAATAACATCACAACTCACCTTATACAAAAATTCACTTTTCGAACTACATTTAGAGAAATTCAAACCAAAATTGATTTAAATTTTGAAAAGGGTTGCTAACTCTAAGCTGGGTCAGAGGTTACACGGATTACGAAACAGCCAATGAGAAGTATCCAGGGTCCTCGCCAAATCCGAACAACAAAGCTAAGCCAATGACATTCGAATCTGGCATGGGACTCACGAGTTTTCAATTTCAGTTTTCAATGTTTCTTAACCGTTACAACATTTTAAACGCACACAAGTTTGAACAGCAATTAATCATTTCACTGTCAAAGTTACAGCAGTTTGGTCATAATGACTCCCCAAAACCTTCTAGTCATATTAACTCAACACGTGTTTTATTTTCTTTCTTTTCCTTCTCTGTTCGGTTCGCACGCCATCGCCAATAGTCTCGCCTATTGTTTAATTGCGGATTCACATCAGAATGGATGTCGTGTTTAAAGTGTTGCTGTACAATTTGAGCTCATGTTATTCAAGGATAATGATGACTTAGACGATGTGGAACAGCTGGTTGATCCAAATATCGAAGCATAGATGACATCCATAAACTTAGATGGTTGTTGATTGATGTTTTACGGCCACTTTTGTGCCCAAGGTAGGCTAAATGGGCCGAGCGACTTCCAAAGGTAACGAGGCCAAGTGAAAGACGAAACGACCTTCAGATATGCCCACGTCGGGATTCGAACACGTCCATAAACCTAGAGATAAGGAAACAAATAACACGTTTTCATGCCTACACATAAATATTCACAGTTTACCCAGTAAATGTGACCGCCTAGAAACCATACTTGATCAATTTGAAGCACTCGACATAAAACTAGACTTCATTCTTCTGTGCGAAACATTTCTGAATGACCAAAACAAGCCACAAAATATTACACAACGCTACAACTTGATTACAAACAATAGGCAGTTAAAAACCAGAGGGGGGGTGTAGCAATTTATGTACTCGATAAGTACTCATACAAACTCCGCCAAGACGTACAAATAAAATAGGAGGAGACTTTGAAGCCATATTTAAAGCAATATCCGTGGAAAGATTTAACAAGTTAACGAATAACATTTTGAACACAAAACTTGATGTGATAATCGCAACTGACTAGAAAGTAGATCTAAAAGTTGAAACTAATAAAACCTCATCTGACCTCTATGGTCTAATAAGTAAGAGCGTGGGACTTTCTTACTCATGATCATGCTGTGCGGGAGGTCAGATGTTGGAATCCCGGTCGTGGAACTATAGATAGGGGAGTAAATTACAGATCATACGCGTCTCCCTCATTTGAGGTGGCTAAACCACGTAAAATATGATATTCTTTACAAATTGTATTATACCGGCCATTATTCGACCAACAGTAATAACACACTTCAACGCAACACTGATTGATAACATTTAGTTTAAGCACAATGGATTCGAAAATTTTAAATCTGTACTTTTTGGCTCAAAAATCGAACTCAAGCCAGAAACACATGTAGACCAAAAGAACGCTACTCGAATCAATATGATAGTGAAATCTATGGCGGACGAAGACTGGACAAGTTTAACTAATGACGATAACATTAATCTGACATACGATCAATTTATTACTAAACTATGGGATGTTATAAACCAGCACGCACCGGAAAAAACCCCAGTAACTATCGAAGAACAAATTAGGCGAATGCAAGAATCTATGGTTAAACCATTCGCTGTGAACATGTCATTAAATGATAGGGTTTCAGACAGAGAAAACGACAACATTATCTACGCTGAAATTGCCACGCGGAATGCCCAGACCGCACCTGCCACGAGGTCAAAAACTTCAGCGGTCATCCCAGCAGTGAATTCAGCAGCGCTGGGGTAAGACCCATTATGATAACTGTAAAGGGTTGTATGTAAAGATGCCGGAACGCAATGAAATGTGCAATCCTGATATTAGGCGAACGCAACGCAATGTCTCCGTTGCAAGTACCAACTCTACAGAGTACCAATACCCTCAAAATCCAATAAAGAGACAGCGAAGACATTATTAAATTATCAAATGAAAGACTACGACGGGACTCTCATTCAAAGGTGCTCCCCTTCCACATAGGTACTTATTCATTCATCGGGTGGACAATAGATGTAAATGAATATCTCGTGAAAAATAACTTTACAGTCAGGAAATTGGAATGTATATCTCATGATATGGCGAAATATAAATCCTTTAAGCTGACAGTTCCAGTGGATTAATTTTCTAAACTTTTCGATGAAGGTCTTTGGCCTGAAGGTGTCCGTGTCAGGAAATATAGTCAGCCCTGGGAGAGAGAAAATGACAAATCACGATAATAGTGACAAGTAAACATACATGTACCTAAATATGGCTGGACTTAGTATATGCTCTTACAACTCCCGTGGTTCAGGCGTGGATAGGTTTGAATTTATTACAAAATTATTTAATAATCATGATATTGCGCTTGTACAAGAGCATTAGCTCCGTGAAAGTGAATTACATAAATTTCATGACAATATTAATTTTATCAATGTATGTGGCTCATCTAGCAAACAGTTGCCGTGGTCAGCAGCAACTAATGACGATATTAATATGTATCAGTCTAAACTGGAAGTTGAGCTAAATATTATCACTTTAACTATAAATGCAATTTACTGTAAAGAACATATGTGTCATATTCATAGCTTGGATCTGCAACAAGTCCATGATGGTATTATAAATGCATATCTGACTGCAAGCGAAGTAATTCCACGTACCATATCTGAAAAATCTAAATGTGCCTCGGGATGGTCCGAACACGTGAAGGAATATAAAAGTAGGGCATTGTTTTGGCATTCGATTTGGAAGTCATGCAATTCCCCATCAGTCGGGTATTTTGTCAGAAATATGACGTAAGACTCGATCGCAGTGCCATCTAGCGTTACGTCGCGTAAAGCAAAAAATAAATCAGTATATAGCGCTAATAGTTTATTGGAAAATAATCAAAGAAATTTCTGGACTGCGATTCGTAGATTGAAAGGTACGAGTCATACATTGCCTGATAACATTGATAGCGTGAATGGTGCATATTATATTTCTGAATTATTTATCAGTAAATACAAAGAATTGTATAATAGTGTGTCTTATGATGCATCTGAAATGAATGCGGTTAAACACTCTCTTGATTCCATGATGTCTAGTCAATGTGCCTCAGGTTCGTGTACAGATTCTGAACATTGTATTACTGTGGCTCAGTGTAATACATTTCAGAATAATTATGGAACAGAATGCAAATTTCATTTTCTTATGCAGTGTCCAGTATATAATGATCTGCGAAATAAATATTTGTAAACCTTTTTACAGAAGTTTCAGGTTAGAGATATTAACTCAATGTATATGAATTTAAAATCAAGAAATGAAACATGGATCAAAGCAGTTGGTTTATTTTTGCACTTTGTTTTTATTGTACGTCGCAACATAATGGAACTGCTGTAGTGTACGAAGATAATTAAGCATTTTTAATATGGGTCAAGGCCGTAAATTACACAACAATACTTTTTATGAAGGGTAGTAAACATGATGTGAAAACGGGACATTATTCAGACCTTTTTATTAATGGCACACGCAAATTATATGTTTATTTGTCATTGTTATTTTCTAGCATGATATTTCATGGATGTGTACCGGATGGTTTGTATTTATCCACATTAATCCCCTTTCCAAATAATAAGAGAAAGTCACTAAATGACTCGAATAATTATAGAGCTATCGCCTTGAGAATTTGTTGGTTGTTTTGTTGTTCGGGGAGAATCCCCAGACTGTCGCTTATTCGACACAGGCTCTATGTTGGAGTGGTTGAGAAACCCCCCCCCCCCCCCCACCACCACCACTCACAGGGGAGCAGTACGGAAAGCTGGAGCCGAAATACCCTAGGGTGGTCACTGCCAGAGTGTTTTACGTCCTCGGGGGGTCTTAGCGTCCCCCTTTATTTTTAATAATTCAGTGGAGACGGCAGCGCCATTTAACGTGGTCTGCCACCCACGATGGTGAGCCGAGAAATTAATCTCTGGAAAGTTTCGACCTCTTGCTGGGATCGAACCTGTGACCCTTGGCACCAAGTGACGAGTGCTTAACCGCTAGGCCACCGGAGCTCACTAAACCCCTATTCTATCAAAGCATTATTATAAATTTGCCACCTGTGATTATCAATACGGTTTAAAAAAACAGCATTCCACTGTTCACTGTACATTTCTGGAAAGGGGGTTATACAATATTATTTGAACAATAGTATAGATGTGTACACTGTTCTATCTGATGCTAGTCGAGCATTTGACCGTGTCAATTATGTTAAATTATTCAAATTATTCATAAAACGTCACCAATGTCCGACTGTTGCTAGATTTCTAGCCAATATATACACTTCTCAGTGTATCAGAGTAAAATGGGATGATTTTATATCGGACCATGTACCTGTTGTTAATGGCGTAAAACAAGGTCGTGTGTTATCACCAATCGTATTTATTATATACTTGGACGAACGTTTGAGAACATTATCTTTATGTGATGTTGGTTGTTATGTTGGTAATATGTACTACGGATCCTTCGGGTATGCAGATGATGCAATCTTGTTAGTACCTATTGTATACTCTGTTAAGAAACTATTGTGTATATGTGATGTATTTGCTAAAGATGATGATGATGATGATGATTGATGTTTTACGGCCACTTTTGTGCACAAGGTAGGCTAAATGGGCCGAGCGACCCCAAAAAGGTAATGCGACGAAGTGAAAGACGAAACAACATTCAGATATGCCCACGCCGGGATTCGAACACGGGTGGTAGTGATCTCTGGTCCAGCACGCTACCGCTACACCACGGAGGCGCCCCATTTGCTAAAGGAAATGATGTAATTTTTAACTCACAGAAGAGAAAATTACTTGTATGGATGTGCCCAATAGGCCACAGCCAGGGGTCTTTACCCGAAACTTCAACAAGTTACAATTACTTGTATATAGATGTAGCAGTAACAGCTATATTAATGAACACCTAAATATTGATTTTATGGATGGCCACATTGCACAAAGTCTCAATGATTTTATCTCATGTTATGTATGTTCATTCACATATAAGATACAAATTATTCAAGTCTTGCTGCATGTCTCTGTATGGTAGCCAATTATGGGATTTTCAAAGTAAAATGATGGAAACCTTTGATGTTGCTTGACGCAAATATGTGGGTAGAATATCCCCCCTACAGTACGACCCCTACAGTACGACCCCTACAGTACGACCCCTACAGTACGACCCCTACAGTACGACCCCTACAGTACGACTCGTTGCGGACACGCCCGAACGACGGTCAGTGCCTATAATGTACTAAATGCGGCCAGATTCTATCGTCCCAAACATCAGCCCATTCAACGCAATGTTAATTATGTTGCCAATAGCGGCCACGCTTCTAATGCGTATTACGGCCAACACTTGAAGTCCCAAATGTCAACGTCAATCGTATCATTTTATATATTAAGTGGACACGCAATACAATCACAAATACTAAATGGATGAGGCGGGTGTTTTCTATCGTCTGTTGTCCGCCCTCTCCGTATTTGTCGTCAATACTGCAAAGGCGGGAAAAAGCCAAAAGATCGTCTGACAGCCGATCTTTGTGCAAACATGGAGGGAGAGTTTGTGAAAATACTGGTCATAGGGAAAGCAGAGAAACCAAGATGTTTCAAAAACATTAATAAGGCCAACAAAAATATGTGGGTGAATTGAAGTGGATGTGCCATGTAAAACATTATTTTCTGAACAAGGGACTCGCTAAAAACTCTGATACAACAGTTTCATTAGATGTTGATTGATGTCTTA
Organism: Paralvinella palmiformis; assembly: GCA_025642065.1. NCBI lineage: Eukaryota > Metazoa > Annelida > Polychaeta > Terebellida > Alvinellidae > Paralvinella > Paralvinella palmiformis. The sequence goes on along the minus strand of JAODUP010001983.1, from coordinate 6,026 downwards.
CGGCCACTTTTGTGCACATGGTAGGCTAAATGGGCCGAGCAACCTCCAAGAGTAATGAAGCGAAGTCAAAAATGAAATAACCTTCAGATATTCCCACACCGAAATCCGAACTGAGGTGGTTGTGATCTGTGGTCTAACGCGTTCCCAACTAGACCACGCAGGCGCCCCAACAGTTTCATCAGAATCGGACTTGCAAGAAGTTATCTCTTCATCTGATTTAACCAAAAAGCAAACCACTTGATAGATAAAAAAATAGTTCAATAATGTTAAGAATTTGTACATATGCAATGTACTTGCATAATATTATTGTTATTATTATTATGTTTCCGTGAATAAAATCTGATTATAACATGTGCTAGACTTAGTGTTTATTCCGGTATGGCTCAAATTTCATTAAGAAGCTGCTCAACGAAGCTAAACGTGGGTTATCTTGTATTGCGGCCAGTTCTCAATTCCGGCCACAAATCACTGGTCCCAATGGTGACCATAATACAGGCATTGCACTGTACTACTAATCGTAAATACTTGCACTACATAGCGTACGACAGAGATATTAAAGTGCATCTGTACATGCGATTCATGATATTTATACACTCAGCACATCAGTCGCCAAATTTCATTTCTATTTCATGTCTCAGACTGTCTCTGTTAGGTAGTAGATCAAATGTATCAAATAATATCTCAATCGTTTGTAAATCATTTGATATGACTAGATCCAATATCGGTACCTGTACACCTGTATATAGAAATGTTAATGATATGCTGGTGGATGAAGAAACTAAAACTATTACTAATGTTATAAAGCGATTGCTCTACATAAAGGATTGTCTAAGAGTTTCCACAGATCGATTTGTATTAAATATGTCTGAAATTGACCAGATTATTACTCAGCTATGCCCAGAATAATTTCGCTTGGTCTACGTCAGATACATTATGCTAAATAATAAATAGTGTGTTTTTTCATGATTATATGGCTATATAGTGATAATTAATGTTGTTACATGTATCGTCATCTAAATACAGATATGGTTAAGGCTGTAGTGAGCATAATATACACGAGTAATGTGTATTGATATTTGTGTTACTCCTATAATAATATAGTATATAATTATATTTTTTTAGTTTTTCTGTAATGGTAACCATGTATTTATGTACATGCACCCAATGTTCTCTGTATCATTATAATACGAATACAATATTATTATCATCATCATCATCATCATCATCATCATCATTATTATTATTTTATTTATCATGATCATCATCATCATCATCATTATTATTATTATTATTATTATTATTATTATTATTATTATTATTTAGGGATTTAGTAGCTTTTTTCTACATTCTTTATTAGGTACTATATATGATTAGGTGCTATATGTGATTAGGTGCTATATGTGATTAGGTGCTATATATATACGTTCGGGAATTGATGTGAGGGATTGGACATGATCAATATTATAAAGGTATCTCTTTAACGAAGACCCTGTTTTACAAAGTAAATTATTATGCATATGTCTGATAATTTGAAAACAATAAGTCCGTTCTATTGCAGTTTCTGCAAATTAAGGTTACCATGTGCTGCATTCACATACCTTCATTAATTATAGTACATACACAATGTAATGCATACTGTTTATATGGTTATCATGGGTTGTATAAATACGGTAATTAATGTATTTAATGATCAAATAGTCAAAAGTGATGGTGTACATTTAACTTTCCATCATTAACAAATGTCTGAAAAGCGTTATCTTTATCGAAATGAATGTTTTTGTTAACTAAAATAATCCACTTCTACGAAACAATTTTGTTAATTAAACACAACAAGTAAACATATAAACATTCCGTTTATCTACATGTTATTTTAAGTTGTCTGTGTCTCCTGATGATAATACTCTGATGTAAGAGACATTCACAAACTTAAAATAATAAATTTTTGGGGTCGTTAAATAGAATGGTTTCTAGATAATTGACGGAACTGAGGGAAATTTATGTTTAAATTTAATTAAACATATTTAAATATTCAACTAACGTCATCTTATCATGTGACCAGGTTATGAAGGTGTCATCCGTATCAGTTATACATTGGGAAATTTAATACATATTTAACTGACGACTCTTTTTTATCTTATTCATGGATAATAACTAATCCTTATCCACGGAAGTTTTAACATTGTAGTGTAACAGCCACTTTTTAGTTGTGTGACGGATTTATCTTGTGAATATGCCTTCATCTTGCACTGGGATATAGGGAGTGGGTAGACCGCGCTTCCAACTGTATCACGGTCGAATGTATATACGCAAGGTTGACGACATTAAAAATAGACGGTGTCACTTCTTAAGATTTAGATCATTCGAAGAATTCCTAAAGTAACAGAAGTGCTCACCGCGATGTTCGTTTTCCTTGAAGACGTGCAGCTCTAAGCAGAAATCTAGGTGGTTGTGGGTTGTCTTTCTGTTTGAATAGTCTTCCAAGTTGCTCAAACAGGTATATCTTCATTTCACACGCACACATGCGCGCGCTCAGCTCACACACACACACACACACACACACACATACATATAGTACAACCTTTCTAAATCGACCGTTCATGGGATATATGCCATTGAGTGACGTGACGCCATGGTTTATGTTTATATTTGTGTGCTCAAATACCAACAATTTTGCCATGAAATAAGACTCTGCGGTGTATTACACGCGGATATTACACACTAGAGAAAATTAGGTGCCATTTCAGTGTCAATCATAACGGTTAGATTCAGGTCTCATTCTACTCGGGCGTGAATGCTATCATAACGTTCCGTTCAAAATGGCAGCAACAAAACATACTTTTGATGATGTGTATATCTTGTTGGAAACTATCAAAACTGATTTCAATGGTTGGTTCCCTGACAAAAATATGGGATGTCGCTACATTGAAAGTAAACATACATATACTACAGAACGGTATGGCTGACGTAACGGAACGAGTAAATGAGCTAGACGACAAACTGGCTAATGTTGAACCCCGTGTGGGCGATTGTGAGATGCGTCTGGCCGTTGTGGAAGATAACCTTGATGAAAACATTAGGGAGCAAAAACCTGTTATACCAGAGGAATTTCCAGTTGAAACGACGCTAGTGTGTTCGGGTTTAAGGGAAGATCCCAGAGAGGACATACCTGTTAAAACACAGGACCTGATATGTCATGGTCTTGGCCTAGTCAGTGTTAAGGTGGAACGTGCTGTGCATCTTGCGTCAAGAAACAACAAACCAGGCCTGATCAAGATCCAGTTACCAACGAAAGATGACAAAGTGGCCGCTCTGAGATGCAAAAGATATCTAAATTATACGGGATATCTTAGTGTCTATCTTCGTTCCTTTACGAGCCACACAGATGGAGTGTTGCATCAAAACTTCATGACCATTCTCAAGGAACTGCCCAACGGTGATAAATATAGAGCCACTAACAACGGCAAGCTTGTGACGAAAGATGAACCACGAGTTATGGGTCCATGGGCACGTGGACCGCCAGTAGTACCTGTTGGAACACGAGTATAGAAAGTTGGCCGCCCTCATGTATCATTCTTGTCATGGAATGTCCATGGTTTAAATTCTGTGCAAAGTGAGCATACGTTAGATTATCTGACAAAGTTTGACATTCTATCCCTGGTTGAAACTTGGACAAGTTCTGACGAGGATGTCGCCAACCTTTTAAATGGATATGTTTCATTTAATATTCATGGCAAGCGTCGTTCACGGTATGGACGAAATCCTAGGTGGAATAACTGTGTTTATTAGTGAACGTATGAAAGATTTTATTCAATGTATAAAGGTAACTGATTATGCTATTTTTCTTAAACTGGATAAATCTAATATTATAAACTGTATTAATGATATAATAATTGTGTGTGCATATATACCATTCGAAAGCTCTACCTTTTATCATAACCGTATACAATCAAACGGAATACAGGAGTTTCTAGATGAGCTACTTGATGTGATAACTCCAGATACCTATATGATATTGTTAGGGGACTTTAATGCTCGGACAGGCCCACAGCCTGATTATATCATAGATGATGACACTGTACATTTGACTATACCTGATGATGACACTGTACATTTGGCTATACCTGACTGGTTTTATGATTCATTCAAGATTTATCATAACTCTAGAGATAATGTCATAAATAACTACGGAAATTATTTGCTAGATCTATGTAAACAAAGTTGTGTTCATATATTGAATGGACGTTGTTCTAGTGATGTAAATGGTGAGTTCACATTCTGTTCGTCTACAGGAGGTCAAAGCGTTGTGGATTACGTTCTTGTATCTACTGATTTATTTCCCTTGCTCACTGATTTTACGGTCGGTTCCAGGGATGAGTCCGATCATTTTCCGATCAGCTGTGAGTTATCTGGGGCAAAGGTCACTGTTGCAGATACTCCCCCGCTTGTAAATGTACAAAGTAACCCTCGAGTGCGTTATGAATGGGATACGGCCAAGCATGACGAGTGTAGAGCGCTATTGGTTGACGAGACCAGTCAGGTTCAGTCTGCTGAGTTCCTCTCTTATATTGAACGGGGTGATATAAATAGGGCAGCGTCCATTCTGATTGCTATCGTACATCGGGCTGCGTATGCCATGAAATGTCAGCCACTGTCCACTCCTAACGTAAACAATAACAAACGTCGCACCCACGCAGATTGGTGGTCAGCTGAATGTGATGCTGCCATGGTTGACAAACAGCTGAAATTACGTATTTATAGACACACTAGATTACAAGATGATATAAATATATATCTCGCATCTAAGCGAAAATTCAAATCAATATGTAGACAGAGACAATATCAGCATAAAATTGTAACATAACATTTGCGTGATTCGTCGGAGGGTTCTGATAAAATTTGGTCAATGATTAAAAAGCTAACTCGTATACGTAGTGCTGTTGATAATGCTATTACACCTGAAAATGGAGTAACTATTTCTCTGAACTTCTGAATAATGAACCAGACATAGATAATGAATTTGAAGAACACGTTACAAACGTCATTATCCAACATGATGATGCATGTGAACCCTGTATAAGTATTGAACCCGATGCATTAAATCGAGTTATTGAAATAGATGAAACAATTTCTGTCATTAAAAATTTGAAAAATTGCAAACAACCAGGGATTGATGGTCTGTCCTATGAGTTTTTTAAACATTGTGGAGATACCATGATAAAATATATGTGTGTTATTTTCAATGCTATCTTAAATACGGGTGTTTATCCTATTCAGTGGTGTGAGGCAATAATTAGTCCTTTACACAAGAAAGGGTCTAAATCTGATGTGAAAAAGTATCGTGGGTTATCCTTATTATGCTCAATCAGTAAAATGTTCACAAAGATATTGAGCAATAGTTTGACTGCATGGGCTGAACTAAATGGAATATTAGACGAATCACAAGGTGCATACCGCAAAGGAAGATTAACTGTGGATCATATTTTTCGCTGTATGCAATTGTCAAAAAATACATTCGCAAACGTGGTGGTAGATTTTGTGTAGCGTTTATTGATTTCTCGCGTGCGTTTGACTCTGTACCATATTCTGTATTGTGGTACAGATTGTTACAAAATGGCATACATGGAAAAATATTAACTGTGTTTAGATCAATGTATTCCCAGTTGAAATCATGTGTTAAAACATTGAACGGACTAACATATTTCTTTTTGTGTACAGTCGTCAAGGTTGTACCCCGATACGCAGACGATATTTATATCATCAATGACACTGTAGGTAGACTACAAAACCAGTTAAATGTTTTGGGTGAATTTTGTAGCAAATATGGTTTAAGTGTAACTCTATCTAAATGAAAGGTAGTCGTTTTTAGAAATGGTGGCCCACTAAGACATGGTGAGAAATTCTATTTCAATGGCATTCAATTGGAAACTGTTAGTCATTACACATATGTTGGTATTGTCTTTACTTCTAGATTGTGCTGGTCTGTGCCGCTTCTGACATTATCAGCGCAGGCAGATAATGCTGTATTC
>JAODUP010001996.1:0-15985 GCA_025642065.1 Paralvinella palmiformis | reverse complement strand
GATATCAGTTTTGAATATGTGCAAATAGTATCAACGAATATATCCAGAACACCAACTTGTTAGTGCTGTAATGTACCATTCTTTGGTGTAACCTAATTATAGAAACGTATTGTTATGTATTAGCGGAAAGAACCCGCATATAATTATCTATTTCAAAGACCTATTATAAAATGATGAAGGTAGACAATAAATGGCCAACAATAAGCTTCCAGTGGCTATGGGTGAATTAAACCTCCGTCTCCCGCCTGACATCTTATAATAATTGGAACTATTCTAATGATAACGCGCGATTTGGTTTTCAGATTCCTCTTCTGCCATTTTACTTTGTCTATCATTTATTCTGATTGTATGAACGTCTGTTGTTTTACAACACCTGATGAATCTATTTCTGCTTTACCTAAGAAAAAGTAACGAACGACAATTACAGAATGAATATGCATTTTGCGATGATTTAAGTATTCTACTGATATTAGTCCCTCCCAGTAATAAGCTTTCTGTTTGGCTGTACTCTTTATGTAGATAAATGTGTTCAGGTCAAATTGCCAAATGCAACTGTGGTAACCAGTATCAACAGTTATAAGGCACCAGTGGTAAGAGAGTACTAGTTGCCAAATACTGGTCTTGAATGAGAAAAATCCATTTTAGGTAGATGTGATCTTCTAACGAATATGTCAAGCTTATCGAAGACATGGTGTACTAAAAAAATGCGAATTTGAAGTGAAAGCTAAATATATAACCTTACTATAAAATTTGCTAATATGGGGTTTCTCTCTATAGAAGGCTAGGCAATTGTGTTAACTGAGAATAAATAATGCCAGGTTTTAGAACCAATAAATGAGATGAAGACGAAAGTAAATGAATAATAGCTACAATGTATGAGAAGATCGAGTTCATATTTTTGATTGAGTACTGATATTAATTAACGAATAAAAAACACTTCTTTTCTGTTACTTTACCATTTTCCAATAAAATTACGAATTTAAAAGTGTAACGATCAACAAAAAGTGTTACACTCCCCGTCGGGGAATTGAACTCTCCCGCGTGACAGGCGGGGATACTTACCACTATACTAACGAGGACGAACTGTTTAAGATTATCTTTCTTTTTCTATCATACTAGTTGTTCAGTAATTTCCTCTTATTATATAGGTGTGTATTGAACATAATAGCGTTTTATCTGGAAATATATTTTGACACGTCGTCAACCGTTGTAATATCCAAAGGGCATTGTTGATATAAAGACTATATTTTTTTCTGGAAAACCTTGAAACATATTTTGACATAGCATTAATCGTTGTAATAACCAAAAGACTTGTTTATATAAAACTGTATTCTTTTTCCCTTCTGAAATATTTATTTTCAAGGCTGCTTTAATTGGAGCTTTTCTAGTCTAAAATGTATCATAACGGTCATCAGTCTGGATTGATATCAGTTTTGAATATGTGCAAATAGTATCAACGAATATATCCAGAACACCAACTTGTTAGTGCTGTAATGTACCATTCTTTGGTGTAACCTAATTATAGAAACGTATTGTTATGTATTAGCGGAAAGAACCCGCATATAATTATCTATTTCAAAGACCTATTATAAAATGATGAAGGTAGACAATAAATGGCCAACAATAAGCTTCCAGTGGCTATGGGTGAATTAAACCTCCGTCTCCCGCCTGACATCTTATAATAATTGGAACTATTCTAATGATAACGCGCGATTTGGTTTTCAGATTCCTCTTCTGCCATTTTACTTTGTCTATCATTTATTCTGATTGTATGAACGTCTGTTGTTTTACAACACCTGATGAATCTATTTCTGCTTTACCTAAGAAAAAAGTGACGAACGACAATTACAGAATGAATATGCATTTTGCGATGATTTAAGTATTCTACTGATATTAGTCCCTCCCAGTAATAAGCTTTCTATTTGGCTGTACTCTTTATGTAGATAAATGTGTTCAGGTCAAATTGCCAAATGCAACTGTGGTAACCAGTATCAACAGTTATAAGGCACCAGTGGTAAGAGAGTACTAGTTGCCAAATACTGGTCTTGAATGAGAAAAATCCATTTTAGGTAGATGTGATCTTCTAACGAATATGTCAAGCTTATCGAAGACATGGTGTACTAAAAAAATGCGAATTTGAAGTGAAAGCTAAATATATAACCTTACTATAAAATTTGCTAATATGGGGTTTCTCTCTATAGAAGGCTAGGCAATTGTGTTAACTGAGAATAAATAATGCCAGGTTTTAGAACCAATAAATGAGATGAAGACGAAAGTAAATGAATAATAGCTACAATGTATGAGAAGATCGAGTTCATATTTTTGATTGAGTACTGATATTAATTAACGAATAAAAAACACTTCTTTTCTGTTACTGATCGACACCAGCTATGTCAAAAGAAAAATTTCAAATAAATTGGAATCAGTAAAAGTCATTACATTGATTCTTGAACTGTATGCTGTTTTTTCTTGCTGATTTGAAGAAAAAGAATTTAAGGTAGTACTCATGCGGAATTCGAAGCCTGAACATAACTAATCCAAAGCGCGAATCATATCCCTAGACCAACGAGCCAAACATTATATATTATGCTGATTCATGTAGCAGAATAACCTGTCTCTCAGCAACTTAGAAGAATGGCTTGAATTAATCTACAACAAACCATTTCTTTAAATGAAGAGATGAATTGGAAATCAAATACAAGGATCATTATGGAGTAACAAAGGCGATTTTGAAAACAAATTGGGGATTTGCAAAATATATTATTTTTAGAATATGTTGCGCAGAGAAACTCTATGTTCAGCAGAGTGTTTGGAAATTGAAACTTCCGTTGTAATATTGTGAGATAAAGCGAAATAAAATGTCCATTGTGAACTTTCTTTAGCCTCGACGCTGACCCCATTCCGGAAAAATGGCTATGGAGCAACCCCAATGAAAGCATCCTACACCTCAGTTAACATCATCACTCGCTCACTCATGTGGATGCTTGCAAGACAGTTTTTATCACAATGTTTACTAATGTGAATGAACGTTGACGAGTAATGTGTTATTTTAATTATTTAATGAAGTAAATCCAATAATTAATACATCAAAATGCTTATTACCAAACCAAGACGATGAAATTGTTCTTTTGGATTTAATATAGGTATTGTGTCTGTAAATAATTCATTGAATTAAGCTTACATGACATGAACACCATTTAAGTGAAGAAATAACTTTCAGATAAATTTGAATTGGCACCAATTATTGGTAACTATTAATGAATTGGGCGATCTTTATTATTAATTGGTTAGCATCAAATTATTCGTCGATTTAAGCGGTGTCTTTTTACCCCTAGACCAACGAGCCAACTAAATAGTGATCATTTTATATAGGAGAATTTCGAGAAATAGCATTTTTTCCTATTTCGCAAAATAAAGAATAAAGGCAGGAATTAATCGATTAGAAGGAACATTGTTAGGGAAAGAAGGGATCTGAAATCAAACTGGATAAGTTATGAGAGTAAAACTAAATTATCTGCAATTTGCATTCACAAATCTTGCAAAGACGTCACTTCACTTGAAGATGATTTCAACAAAACGACATTCTCTTCAACAGAACATTTAGGAACTAAAAAATGTTTGAATATATTGCCGAATAAAGCGAAATGTTTGACTACTCATGCGGAATTCGAAGCCTGAACATAACTAATCCAAAGCGCGAATCATATCCCTAGACCAACGAGCCAAACATTATATATTATGCTGATTCATGTAGCAGAATAACCTGTCTCTCAGCAACTTAGAAGAATGGCTTGAATTAATCTACAACAAACCATTTCTTTAAATGAAGAGATGAATTGGAAATCAAATACAAGGATCATTATGGAGTAACAAAGGCGATTTTGAAAACAAATTGGGGATTTGCAAAATATATTATTTTTAGAATATGTTGCGCAGAGAAACTCTATGTTCAGCAGAGTGTTTGGAAATTGAAACTTCCGTTGTAATATTGTGAGATAAAGCGAAATAAAATGTCGATTGTGAACTTTCTTTAGCCTCGACGCTGACCCCATTCCGGAAAAATGGCTATGGAGCAACCCCAATGAAAGCATCCTACACCTCAGTTAACATCATCACTCGCTCACTCATGTGGATGCTTGCAAGACAGTTTTTATCACAATGTTTACTAATGTGAATGAACGTTGACGAGTAATGTGTTATTTTAATTATTTAATGATGTAAATCAATTAATGTAAATTTATTGCTCAAAAGGAAAATGCTTATTTACCAAAACCTTTTGAGAATATAAAGTCAGTTAAAAAGATACATGTCAATAAGAGATAAATATAGACGATGAAATTGTTCTTTTGGATTTAATATAGGTATTGTGTCTGTAAATAATTCATTGAATTAAGCTTACATGACATGAACACCATTTAAGTGAAGAAATAACTTTCAGATAAATTTGAATTGGCACCAATTATTGGTAACTATTAATGAATTGGGCGATCTTTATTATTAATTGGTTCAAAAAAAATACATAAATTGGGCTCGTCCGGGATTCGAACCCGGGACCTCGCGCACCCAAAGCGCGAATCATACCCCTAGACCAACGAGCCAACTAAATAGTGATCATTTTATATAGGAGAATTTCGAGAAATAGCATTTTTTCCTATTTCGCAAAATAAAGAATAAAGGCAGGAATTAATCGATTAGAAGGAACATTGTTAGGGAAAGAAGGGATCTGAAATCAAACTGGATAAGTTATGAGAGTAAAACTAAATTATCTGCAATTTGCATTCACAAATCTTGCAAAGACGTCACTTCACTTGAAGATGATTTCAACAAAACGACATTCTCTTCAACAGAACATTTAGGAACTAAAAAATGTTTGAATATATTTGAAGAAAAAGAATTTAAGGTAGTACTCATGCGGAATTCGAAGCCTGAACATAACTAATCCAAAGCGCGAATCATATCCCTAGACCAACGAGCCAAACATTATATATTATGCTGATTCATGTAGCAGAATAACCTGTCTCTCAGCAACTTAGAAGAATGGCTTGAATTAATCTACAACAAACCATTTCTTTAAATGAAGAGATGAATTGGAAATCAAATACAAGGATCATTATGGAGTAACAAAGGCGATTTTGAAAACAAATTGGGGATTTGCAAAATATATTATTTTTAGAATATGTTGCGCAGAGAAACTCTATGTTCAGCAGAGTGTTTGGAAATTGAAACTTCCGTTGTAATATTGTGAGATAAAGCGAAATAAAATGTCGATTGTGAACTTTCTTTAGCCTCGACGCTGACCCCATTCCGGAAAAATGGCTATGGAGCAACCCCAATGAAAGCATCCTACACCTCAGTTAACATCATCACTCGCTCACTCATGTGGATGCTTGCAAGACAGTTTTTATCACAATGTTTACTAATGTGAATGAACGTTGACGAGTAATGTGTTATTTTAATTATTTAATGATGTAAATCAATTAATGTAAATTTATTGCTCAAAAGGAAAATGCTTATTTACCAAAACCTTTTGAGAATATAAAGTCAGTTAAAAAGATACATGTCAATAAGAGATAAATATAGACGATGAAATTGTTCTTTTGGATTTAATATAGGTATTGTGTCTGTAAATAATTCATTGAATTAAGCTTACATGACATGAACACCATTTAAATGAAGAAATAACTTTCAGATAAATTTGAATTGGCACCAATTATTGGTAACTATTAATGAATTGGGCGATCTTTATTATTAATTGGTTCAAAAAAAATACATAAATTGGGCTCGTCCGGGATTCGAACCCGGGACCTCGCGCACCCAAAGCGCGAATCATACCCCTAGACCAACGAGCCAACTAAATAGTGATCATTTTATATAGGAGAATTTCGAGAAATAGCATTTTTTCCTATTTCGCAAAATAAAGAATAAAGGCAGGAATTAATCGATTAGAAGGAACATTGTTAGGGAAAGAAGGGATCTGAAATCAAACTGGATAAGTTATGAGAGTAAAACTAAATTATCTGCAATTTGCATTCACAAATCTTGCAAAGACGTCACTTCACTTGAAGATGATTTCAACAAAACGACATTCTCTTCAACAGAACATTTAGGAACTAAAAAATGTTTGAATATATTGCCGAATAAAGCGAAATGTTTGAACCGTCAGACCTTTCTTTCAATTCAATGCTACTTTCACTGGAAACAATTGGCCGTGGTGGGATTCAAAGTCAAATATACACCAACCTCAAATAACGCCCTAAATCAAATGTATATAAAACATGTCATGGGTTATAAATTAAATCGACTAAATATAGTAACAAAAGAAGGAAAAGAGCATAGTTATGCTTTGAACATGAAAGAAGTTATTTGGTATTGGGTTTAGCTGAAGATCGACACCAGCTATGTCAAAAGAAAAATTTCAAATAAATTGGAATCAGTAAAAGTCATTACATTGATTCTTGAACTGTATGCTGTTTTTTCTTGCTGATTTGAAGAAAAAGAATTTAAGGTAGTACTCATGCGGAATTCGAAGCCTGAACATAACTAATCCAAAGCGCGAATCATATCCCTAGACCAACGAGCCAAACATTATGTATTATGCTGATTCATGTAGCAGAATAACCTGTCTCTCAGCAACTTAGAAGAATGGCTTGAATTAATCTACAACAAACCATTTCTTTAAATGAAGAGATGAATTGGAAATCAAATACAAGGATCATTATGGAGTAACAAAGGCGATTTTGAAAACAAATTGGGGATTTGCAAAATATATTATTTTTAGAATATGTTGCGCAGAGAAACTCTATGTTCAGCAGAGTGTTTGGAAATTGAAACTTCCGTTGTAATATTGTGAGATAAAGCGAAATAAAATGTCGATTGTGAACTTTCTTTAGCCTCGACGCTGACCCCATTCCGGAAAAATGGCTATGGAGCAACCCCAATGAAAGCATCCTACACCTCAGTTAACATCATCACTCGCTCACTCATGTGGATGCTTGCAAGACAGTTTTTATCACAATGTTTACTAATGTGAATGAACGTTGACGAGTAATGTGTTATTTTAATTATTTAATGATGTAAATCAATTAATGTAAATTTATTGCTCAAAAGGAAAATGCTTATTTACCAAAACCTTTTGAGAATATAAAGTCAGTTAAAAAGATACATGTCAATAAGAGATAAATATAGACGATGAAATTGTTCTTTTGGATTTAATATAGGTATTGTGTCTGTAAATAATTCATTGAATTAAGCTTACATGACATGAACACCATTTAAGTGAAGAAATAACTTTCAGATAAATTTGAATTGGCACCAATTATTGGTAACTATTAATGAATTGGGCGATCTTTATTATTAATTGGTTAAAAAAAATATATAAATTGGGCTCGTCCGGGATTCGAACCCGGGACCTCGCGCACCCAAAGCGCGAATCATACCCCTAGACCAACGAGCCAACTAAATAGTGATCATTTTATATAGGAGAATTTCGAGAAATAGCATTTTTTCCTATTTCGCAAAATAAAGAATAAAGGCAGGAATTAATCGATTAGAAGGAACATTCTTAGGGAAAGAAGGGATCTGAAATCAAACTGGATAAGTTATGAGAGTAAAACTAAATTATCTGCAATTTGCATTCACAAATCTTGCAAAGACGTCACTTCACTTGAAGATGATTTCAACAAAACGACATTCTCTTCAACAGAACATTTAGGAACTAAAAAATGTTTGAATATATTGCCGAATAAAGCGAAATGTTTGACCCGTCAGACCTTTCTTTCAATTCAATGCTACTTTCACTGGAAACAATTGGCCGTGGTGGGATTCAAAGTCAAATATACACCAACCTCAAATAACGCCCTAAATCAAATGTATATAAAACATGTCATGGGTTATAAATTAAATCGACTAAATATAGTAACAAAAGAAGGAAAAGAGCATAGTTATGCTTTGAACATGAAAGAAGTTATTTGGTATTGGGTTTAGCTGAAGATCGACACCAGCTATGTCAAAAGAAAAATTTCAAATAAATTGGAATCAGTAAAAGTCATTACATTGATTCTTGAACTGTATGCTGTTTTTTCTTGCTGATTTGAAGAAAAAGAATTTAAGGTAGTACTCATGCGGAATTCGAAGCCTGAACATAACTAATCCAAAGCGCGAATCATATCCCTAGACCAACGAGCCAAACATTATGTATTATGCTGATTCATGTAGCAGAATAACCTGTCTCTCAGCAACTTAGAAGAATGGCTTGAATTAATCTACAACAAACCATTTCTTTAAATGAAGAGATGAATTGGAAATCAAATACAAGGATCATTATGGAGTAACAAAGGCGATTTTGAAAACAAATTGGGGATTTGCAAAATATATTATTTTTAGAATATGTTGCGCAGAGAAACTCTATGTTCAGCAGAGTGTTTGGAAATTGAAACTTCCGTTGTAATATTGTGAGATAAAGCGAAATAAAATGTCGATTGTGAACTTTCTTTAGCCTCGACGCTGACCCCATTCCGGAAAAATGGCTATGGAGCAACCCCAATGAAAGCATCCTACACCTCAGTTAACATCATCACTCGCTCACTCATGTGGATGCTTGCAAGACAGTTTTTATCACAATGTTTACTAATGTGAATGAACGTTGACGAGTAATGTGTTATTTTAATTATTTAATGAGTAAATCAATTAATGTAAATTTATTGCTCAAAAGGAAAATGCTTATTTACCAAAACCTTTTGAGAATATAAAGTCAGTTAAAAAGATACATGTCAATAAGAGATAAATATAGACGATGAAATTGTTCTTTTGGATTTAATATAGGTATTGTGTCTGTAAATAATTCATTGAATTAAGCTTACATGACATGAACACCATTTAATGAAGAAATAACTTTCAGATAAATTTGAATTGGCACCAATTATTGGTAACTATTAATGAATTGGGCGATCTTTATTATTAATTGGTTCAAAAAAAAACATAAATTTGGGCTCGTCCGGGATTCGAACCCGGGACCTCGCGCACCCAAAGCGCGAATCATACCCCTAGACCAACGAGCCAACTAAATAGTGATCATTTTATATGGGAGAATTTCGAGAAATAGCATTTTTTCCTATTTCGCAAAATAAAGAATAAAGGCAGGAATTAATCGATTAGAAGGAACATTGTTAGGGAAAGAAGGAACTAAAAACCCAAACGGAAAAATTAGAAAAAGAAACTTATTATTTTCAATTTATTAAAATCTTTTGCAAAGGATTTCCTTAAAATTTACAAAAACTTCTTTAAAAAAAGTTTTTTTTTTGAATAAAAGCAAATTTTAAGGGCATTTTTTTCATGATTTTGGGAAAAAATTTGGGTTTGGTGGGATTTATAAAACCCCCCTTGGTTTAAAAAAATGTTTAAAGAATGGTCTGACGAGTCAAACATTTCGCTTTATTCGGCAATATATTCAAACATTTTTTAGTTCCTAAATGTTCTGTTGAAGAGAATGTCGTTTTGTTGAAATCATCTTCAAGTGAAGTGACGTCTTTGCAAGATTTGTGAATGCAAATTGCAGATAATTTGTTTTACTCTCATAACTTATCCAGTTTGATTTCAGATCCCTTCTTTCCCTAAAATGTTCCTTCTAATCGATTAATTCCTGCCTTTATTCTTTATTTTGCGAAATAGGAAAAAATGCTATTTCTCGAAATTCTCCTATATAAAATGATCACTATTTGTTGGCTCTTGTCAGGGGTATGATCGCTTTGTGCAGGTCCCGGGTTCGAATCCCGGACGAGCCCAATTTATGTATTTTTTTTGAACCAATTAATAATAAAGATCGCCCAATTCATTAATAGTTACCAATAATTGGTGCCAATTCAAATTTATCTGAAAGTTATTTCTTCACTTAAATGGTGTTCATGTCATGTAAGCTTAATTCAATGAATTATTTACAGACACAATACCTATATTAAATCCAAAAGAACAATTTCATCGTCTATATTTATCTCTTATTGACATGTATCTTTTTAACTGACTTTATATTCTCAAAAGGTTTTGGTAAATAAGCATTTTCCTTTTGAGCAATAAATTTACATTAATTGATTTACATCATTAAATAATTAAAATAACACATTACTCGTCAACGTTCATTCACATTAGTAAACATTGTGATAAAAACTGTCTTGCAAGCATCCACATGAGTGAGCGAGTGATGATGTTAACTGAGGTGTAGGATGCTTTCATTGGGGTTGCTCCATAGCCATTTTTCCGGAATGGGGTCAGCGTCGAGGCTAAAGAAAGTTCACAATCGACATTTTATTTTAACTAACAACGGAATTAAACAAATTTTGAACATATTTCCGCACCAAAAAAATAATTTTTAAAAATCATTTGTTTAAAATCGCCTTTGTTACTCCATAATGATCCTTGTATTTGATTTCCAATTCATCTCTTCATTTAAAGAAATGGTTTGTTGTAGATTAATTGATCTTCTTGCTAAAACAGGTTATTCTGCTACATGAATCAGCATAATATATAATGTTTGGCTCGTTGGTCTAGGGATATGATTCGCGCTTTGGATTAGTTATTTCAGATTAATTCCGCATAATTAACTTAAATGAAAAAACTACTTCAAGAATCAATGTAATGACTTTTACTGATTCCAATTTATTTGAAATTTTTCTTTTGACATAGCTGGTGTCGATCTTCAGCTAAACCCAATACCAAATAACTTCTTTCATGTTCAAAACATACCTATGCTCTTTTCCTTCTTTTGTTACTATATTTAGTCGATTTAATTTATAACCCATGACATGTTTTATATACATTTGATTTAGGGCGTTATTTGAGGTTGGTGTATATTTGACTTTGAATCCCACCACGGCCAATTGTTTCCAGTGAAAGTAGCATTGAATTGAAAGAATGGTCTGACGGGTCAAACATTTCGCTTTATTCGGCAATATATTCAAACATTTTTTAGTTCCTAAATGTTCTGTTGAAGAGAATGTCGTTTTGTTGAAATCATCTTCAAGTGAAGTGACGTCTTTGCAAGATTTGTGAATGCAAATTGCAGATAATTTAGTTTTACTCTCATAACTTATCCAGTTTGATTTCAGATCCCTTCTTTCCCTAACAATGTTCCTTCTAATCGATTAATTCCTGCCTTTATTCTTTATTTTGCGAAATAGGAAAAAATGCTATTTCTCGAAATTCTCCTATATAAAATGATCACTATTTAGTTGGCTCGTTGGTCTAGGGGTATGATTCGCGCTTTGGGTGCGCGAGGTCCCGGGTTCGAATCCCGGACGAGCCCAATTTATGTATTTTTTTTGAACCAATTAATAATAAAGATCGCCCAATTCATTAATAGTTACCAATAATTGGTGCCAATTCAAATTTATCTGAAAGTTATTTCTTCACTTAAATGGTGTTCATGTCATGTAAGCTTAATTCAATGAATTATTTACAGACACAATACCTATATTAAATCCAAAAGAACAATTTCATCGTCTATATTTATCTCTTATTGACATGTATCTTTTTAACTGACTTTATATTCTCAAAAGGTTTTGGTAAATAAGCATTTTCCTTTTGAGCAATAAATTTACATTAATTGATTTACATCATTAAATAATTAAAATAACACATTACTCGTCAACGTTCATTCACATTAGTAAACATTGTGATAAAAACTGTCTTGCAAGCATCCACATGAGTGAGCGAGTGATGATGTTAACTGAGGTGTAGGATGCTTTCATTGGGGTTGCTCCATAGCCATTTTTCCGGAATGGGGTCAGCGTCGAGGCTAAAGAAAGTTCACAATCGACATTTTATTTCGCTTTATCTCACAATATTACAACGGAAGTTTCAATTTCCAAACACTCTGCTGAACATAGAGTTTCTCTGCGCAACATATTCTAAAAATAATATATTTTGCAAATCCCCAATTTGTTTTCAAAATCGCCTTTGTTACTCCATAATGATCCTTGTATTTGATTTCCAATTCATCTCTTCATTTAAAGAAATGGTTTGTTGTAGATTAATTCAAGCCATTCTTCTAAGTTGCTGAGAGACAGGTTATTCTGCTACATGAATCAGCATAATATATAATGTTTGGCTCGTTGGTCTAGGGATATGATTCGCGCTTTGGATTAGTTATGTTCAGGCTTCGAATTCCGCATGAGTACTACCTTAAATTCTTTTTCTTCAAATCAGCAAGAAAAAACAGCATACAGTTCAAGAATCAATGTAATGACTTTTACTGATTCCAATTTATTTGAAATTTTTCTTTTGACATAGCTGGTGTCGATCTTCAGCTAAACCCAATACCAAATAACTTCTTTCATGTTCAAAACATACCTATGCTCTTTTCCTTCTTTTGTTACTATATTTAGTCGATTTAATTTATAACCCATGACATGTTTTATATACATTTGATTTAGGGCGTTATTTGAGGTTGGTGTATATTTGACTTTGAATCCCACCACGGCCAATTGTTTCCAGTGAAAGTAGCATTGAATTGAAAGAAGGTCTGACGGGTCAAACATTTCGCTTTATTCGGCAATATATTCAAACATTTTTTAGTTCCTAAATGTTCTGTTGAAGAGAATGTCGTTTTGTTGAAATCATCTTCAAGTGAAGTGACGTCTTTGCAAGATTTGTGAATGCAAATTGCAGATAATTTAGTTTTACTCTCATAACTTATCCAGTTTGATTTCAGATCCCTTCTTTCCCTAACAATGTTCCTTCTAATCGATTAATTCCTGCCTTTATTCTTTATTTTGCGAAATAGGAAAAAATGCTATTTCTCGAAATTCTCCTATATAAAATGATCACTATTTAGTTGGCTCGTTGGTCTAGGGGTATGATTCGCGCTTTGGGTGCGCGAGGTCCCGGGTTCGAATCCCGGACGAGCCCAATTTATGTATTTTTTTTGAACCAATTAATAATAAAGATCGCCCAATTCATTAATAGTTACCAATAATTGGTGCCAATTCAAATTTATCTGAAAGTTATTTCTTCACTTAAATGGTGTTCATGTCATGTAAGCTTAATTCAATGAATTATTTACAGACACAATACCTATATTAAATCCAAAAGAACAATTTCATCGTCTATATTTATCTCTTATTGACATGTATCTTTTTAACTGACTTTATATTCTCAAAAGGTTTTGGTAAATAAGCATTTTCCTTTTGAGCAATAAATTTACATTAATTGATTTACATCATTAAATAATTAAAATAACACATTACTCGTCAACGTTCATTCACATTAGTAAACATTGTGATAAAAACTGTCTTGCAAGCATCCACATGAGTGAGCGAGTGATGATGTTAACTGAGGTGTAGGATGCTTTCATTGGGGTTGCTCCATAGCCATTTTTCCGGAATGGGGTCAGCGTCGAGGCTAAAGAAAGTTCACAATCGACATTTTATTTCGCTTTATCTCACAATATTACAACGGAAGTTTCAATTTCCAAACACTCTGCTGAACATAGAGTTTCTCTGCGCAACATATTCTAAAAATAATATATTTTGCAAATCCCCAATTTGTTTTCAAAATCGCCTTTGTTACTCCATAATGATCCTTGTATTTGATTTCCAATTCATCTCTTCATTTAAAGAAATGGTTTGTTGTAGATTAATTCAAGCCATTCTTCTAAGTTGCTGAGAGACAGGTTATTCTGCTACATGAATCAGCATAATATATAATGTTTGGCTCGTTGGTCTAGGGATATGATTCGCGCTTTGGATTAGTTATGTTCAGGCTTCGAATTCCGCATGAGTACTACCTTAAATTCTTTTTCTTCAAATCAGCAAGAAAAAACAGCATACAGTTCAAGAATCAATGTAATGACTTTTACTGATTCCAATTTATTTGAAATTTTTCTTTTGACATAGCTGGTGTCGATCTTCAGCTAAACCCAATACCAAATAACTTCTTTCATGTTCAAAACATACCTATGCTCTTTTCCTTCTTTTGTTACTATATTTAGTCGATTTAATTTATAACCCATGACATGTTTTATATACATTTGATTTAGGGCGTTATTTGAGGTTGGTGTATATTTGACTTTGAATCCCACCACGGCCAATTGTTTCCAGTGAAAGTAGCATTGAATTGAAAGAATGGTCTGACGGGTCAAACATTTCGCTTTATTCGGCAATATATTCAAACATTTTTTAGTTCCTAAATGTTCTGTTGAAGAGAATGTCGTTTTGTTGAAATCATCTTCAAGTGAAGTGACGTCTTTGCAAGATTTGTGAATGCAAATTGCAGATAATTTAGTTTTACTCTCATAACTTATCCAGTTTGATTTCAGATCCCTTCTTTCCCTAACAATGTTCCTTCTAATCGATTAATTCCTGCCTTTATTCTTTATTTTGCGAAATAGGAAAAATGCTATTTTTTTTTTTTTTTTTTTTTTTTTTTTTTTTTTTTTTTTTTTTTTTTTTTTTTTTTTTTTTTTTTTTTTTTTTTTTTTTTTTTTTTTTTTTTTTTTTTTTTTTTTTTTTTTTTTTTTTTTTTTTTTTTTTTTTTTTTTTTTTTTTTTTTTTTTTTTTTTTTTTTTTTTTTTTTTTTTTTTTTTTTTTTTTTTTTTTTTTTTTTTTTTTTTTTTTTTTTTTTTTTTTTTTTTTTTTTTTTTTTTTTTTTTTTTTTTTTTTTTTTTTTTTTTTTTTTTTTTTTTTTTTTTTTTTTTTTTTTTTTTTTTTTTTTTTTTTTTTTTTTTTTTTTTTTTTTTTTTTTTTTTTTTTTTTTTTTTTTTTTTTTTTTTTTTTTTTTTTTTTTTTTTTTTTTTTTTTTTTTTTTTTTTTTTTTTTTTTTTGAAATTTTAATAAAAAGTTTTTAATTTTCATTTTTTTGGGGGTTATTATTGGTGAATTTAAAATTTACCCCAAAACCCAAATTTGGTTTCATGAAAGAAAGCTTAATTAAAAAAATTACGGAAAAAATTTCCTTTATTAAATAAAAAAAAATTTTTTGTCTAAATTTTCTTTAAAGAATGTTTTTTTTAAAATTTATTTCCCAAAAGGTTTTGGTTAAGATTTTTTTGAAAAATTTCAAAATTTTATTTACTCTTTAAATAAAAAAATTTCAATCCCTCTCCTTCTTTTCCTTTAAAAACATTTTTTTTTTTTTATTTCCAAATAGGAAAAATGATTTTAATTTAAAATGCTTTTTTTGGGGGTTTGGGCCCCTGGGGTTTTTCCGGTTTGGGGTCGCGCGAGGCGAAATTCCCAACGAAAATTTTATTGTTTTTAAAATTAAAAATTAATTTTCCAAACTTGTTAAATAATTTTCCCAAATTTTCTAAAAATTATTTTTAAAATTAAATTGTTTTAAAACCCCTTTGTTATTCCAAATAAATTTTATTTACCAATTCCTTTTTTTTAAAGAAATTTTTTTAAATTAAATTAACCTTTCTTCTAATTGTAAGACTTTATTTCTCAAAAGGTTAAATAATTTTCCTTTTGGCAATAATTTTTATTATTATTTCACTTAATTAAATAACTACCTTAAACTTTTCTTCAAATTAGAAGAAAAAACGAAATCCAAATAGTAAATTTTAACTGATTATTTATTGGGTTTCCCCTGCATTTTGGATGGGTAGCCACAAAAAATTAATACATTTTTTTCCCTTTTTTACAATTTTTGGGAATTTAATTTAAACCCTGACATGTTTTTTACATTTTTTTTAAAAAATTTATTTTGAAATATTTGCCCCCAAAACGGCCTTTGTTTCCATAAATGCTTAAATTTAAAATTCTATCAAACATTTCGTTTATTGGAATATATTCAACATTTTTACCTAAGTTGTGAGAGAAGTTTTGTTGAATCACTTAATAATAGTTTTGCGTTGTAGAAATTGCGTTTTTTTTTATTATTTTTCAGTTTGATTCGATTTTTCCAAAAATGTTCCTTCAATCGAAACGTTTTATTCTTTTTTGGAATAAAAATCATTTTCGAAATTTCTTTAAATGTACATTTAGTAACAAATAAC